>JAODUG010004588.1:0-10481 GCA_027564795.1 Aphredoderus sayanus
GAGGGTTAAAAGGCACAAAAAACAACACAAATACATAAAGAAATAATTAATAAAGAAATAAATACACACAGCACTGAAAATCAAGAGAACCATACAATCATACACAATCAGATGGCGCCATCTGGTGGCACAATTTGATAAGGACATCATGAGGGTTTAAATACATTCTCTTCACAACTGTGTCTTGTGAACAAACAACATATAGAATAAATCATCATTAACTGTGAAGCATACCTTTCTTCCAAAGTGGGAAAGTCATGATGGTGGCTACCATTGGATTGCTTCTGGAGTTCCATACTTATGGTGGTGCTTTTCACATAGATGATTCAACTTCAAGGTTAACCTTGAAGAAAAGAGAATAGGACAAAGGATCATATCCAATATAATATTTACCAAGCAATAATGAATAGAGTGTTTGTCGAGTGTTTGTCTTTTGATACAGTATTTCAGATAAGCTTTTGGATACCTGTGTTCCATATTAAGAGGAACACACCAAAAAACATGTTTGTGCAAATGTAGAAATGCACACATTACCTTCTGTACATTATGGAGTAACAGTCTATGTCATAGTGCTGCTATAACTGTTAAACCATTGATGTAAGCCCTCACTGTGTTTATTTCTGTGATTGACCTAAAACCTTGTTGTTATCATGGCTTTTAAACAATGTACAAAATATATTCAATATATAATTATTTACCACAGGTCAATGTTACAGTGAAGTCAATTGAAGTTCAAGTTCTCTATGTATTTTCTTTAATCTGGTGAGGATGTTGTCCAATTTTGAAGGGTTTCCAATATAGTAGTATTTGTATTCCAGACAATGAGAACAAGCTGGTTTAGGGTTAGAGGTAGGGTTAAAAAAAAAGCCACAGCCAAGGGTGAAAAATCAATAGTTCATATGGCTGTACAAATAGTATTATCTCTGACCTGTGAAACGTTTTTGACACAAAACATTGTACATACCATAGTGTTGTGAACAGTAAAGTAATTGAAATATTTTGTCTCTAATGGAAATGGAACGGAAATGCTGCAAACTCATTAAAACATTTCAAATTGATATCGCAAAACAGTGCATCCCACGTATATGCAAAAAATGCTCTGTAAGTACCTTATGAAGTTCATATACAATTAAAATAATTGTGTCTTTTACTTGGTTATTGACCAGAGCATTTCAAAGACGTGACCTTGTTGGCAGTGATATTTTGTTGGAATGTATTCTTTTATTGGTATATTTCTCAAACCCCTGAAATGGATTTGTGGCTCTACAGCTCACTGTTTTGGAGCTGGGCCAAAGCGCGCCAGCTGTATGAGATTCCACATGAACATTTGCTGAAAATCTCATGTCCACATGCCTCTGTGACAACCGTGAGCTTGATAAAAGTTTGCTCGCACAAAGCTAGTATGACCTTACACTATTGATTTGTATATCTGTATTCTGAGACACTGACATTATTTTTCTCTCACTGTAGGTAATGTGGCCAATGATAGTCTGTGTTTACACTAACATTTTCACAACTGTCTTGCACTATGACGATTGCAGAATACAAAGTTGTCTTGGAAGAGATTATATATTGGAGCCATTATCAGAAAGTAAAAGTAGCTATGTATACCTACTTCAGTAGAAGCAAAACACATGTAGCTATACCACTACTACTAAAGATGTACAATAGAAGAGGAGTTATATTTAGCAGAATCAGATGGAACTGGTTAGTAACTTTTTCCTGAACATATTTTCCACTTCTGCTCAATATAAACACAGGTCTGTTAACTGCCCCACTTTAGGGACTATAATTGGATGTAATCCAATATTTACCTAGCATGTGGAATACGAAAGTAGCACTTTAACTTAAATTTCAACACAAAATTGTGACTGCAGTTAATATTTACAATTGAAGAAAAGAGGAAGAAACAAGTAATGTATAAATTATAAGTGCTTTAAGATTTCATATGGAATATTTGTACTTTATGCATTACCCTAACCCTAGCATGAATTACTTTCACTGGAATGAATGAGCCCACAACACTAGGAAACCATAACTTGCACTAAACAACATTTTAAACATAGCAGCATAGAACTATTTTCTATGAAAGAAATGGTGTAGTAAGAGAATGGTATCCCTGTGTGTGTTGTTATCAGCTCTTTGTTTGCATACAGTAGCCATGCTGGCTGGGTACACATGTTACTGTGTGTTTGTGTGTGTGTCCCAGGGAGCATGTGTTTTGTTCTGAGACTCTGGTGCGTTTAGTGTAACATCTAGTGGCAGAAAGTCATATAGAGCCACTTCAAATGTATGCTGTTACAAAAGTACATCAGACACAAGTCTATGTGGAATGCTTATCATGCGGCACTAATCAGCCAAATGTTTTAAATAATCACCGATGTTTATAGTCTGTTTATAATCTGAATAATAGCCTAGTGTAATATTAGTGATCAGGAAAATGTTTTGATATTTAAAGGTGGAGTCCAGTGATGCTGGAGAAAGATTGTTTATATTTTTAGTGCTCCCACAGAAGCCATGTTACAACAATACTGAATGCTGAATGCCTCATATTCCTCTCTACCCCTCCCCTAAGGTGCCCATAGGCTCACATTATTCTCTACCCATCCCCTAAGGTGCCCATAGGCTCACATTATTCTCTACCCATCCCCTAAGGTGCCCATAGGCTCACACCATTCTCTACCCCTCCCCTAAGGTGCCCATTGGCTCACACCATTCTCTGCCCCTCCCCTAAGGTGCCCATTGGCTCACACCATTCTTGACCACTCCCCATACAGTACTGGAACCTTAAAAACAGAAGGTGCAGTTTTGAACAAACTACAGTATACACTGTGCTAACTATTGGTTTAGTAGTATGCTAAATTAGTAGTAATTAGTAATTAGTATTCATTCTAAAATGAATATAGGCCTACCATATCTGGCTTGTCATTAATATAGTCCTACCATATCTGGTTTGTCGCCAGGTGAAAGTCTACGTTAGGTCTCCACATGAGTATGACTAGGTCAGATTTGACTGTTTTGGTATTGGACTAACTGAAGGTGCCAATCCAGATGGTAGTCTTTTGATGTCCCTGCCATGTGTGGTCATTCCTCTCTCACAGATGCCTTAGTTGTGTGTCTGAGAGATCCTCACACTCATGAAGAAACTTTTGCTGTTTAGCTTTTGTTGCGTATTGGTTGAGGTCATTAAATGCACAAACACGATTAAGAAAGTAGGATTTAAAATAAGTAATGAAGTAAAAAAAAAAAAAAGTCTCTAACCTATCTTAGAATTGCAGTTGGTGGAATATTCATTAAGACAATATATATTGGGACTCTTCAGCATCCATATATCCATGTATATATCCGTAATAACAACAGGCTGTTAGTCCTCAAGCTGACGTTTGATGCGATACGATTTATTCTAGTAGAAACCATAAGTGTGAGTTCTATTTTCGCCTAATTCCAGTATTATGACGTTTCTACGTTTCTATGTGAGCACTTAGCAGCTTTTCCTGTAGGCCTACAAAGTCACACGTGTAACTATTTTGTATGGGCTATCGCCATTCTGCTGTAACCTGGAGTAAGAATTTCGGAAATCCGCTCTCAGGAACCCCCAGTTGTAAAAATCTATTGTTTCTAAAGGTGTCTAAGGTTTGCTCTGCGCTTCCATTCTCAAACAACTTAAACAAGTCAAAACGTCGCTTGAAGTAAAAAACAAACATCTGCTACTAGCCCTAGAAAAAATACATACAGATGAATGAATTTGCGCAAATGTATAAACGCGCACAGCCTACTGACACAAATAGCAGTGTGCAAACGTTGATGCAGAACTAGTCTACAGTACAATATGTGCTACAATATGTGATTGATGGAAAAAGAAAAACGCCCCTCCCACATTTTCCTAATAAGATACTGTAGAATTAAGCTTACATTATAGTTCAACGTATGTCTACCATTTGCTTAACAAGTTACATAGAGGTATGCCGATAGTTTTATTTATTTTTATGAAAGCATACACGTGATCTATCCACATTTCTAAATAATCTGTTGCGAAAGGGGGTAAAGAAACAAAATTATTACAATATATATATTATTATTATTTTGTTAATTAAACTGTTTATAGTTTCCAAATATACCAAAAGAAATGCTATTAGGCTTCTAAAAGGACTGTGTCTTGAACACACAGAAACTGGAGAAACTGGAGAAACCTCTCCAAGGATAGTTTAGCCCCCGTTGACAAACCTTCGCTCGTGGAACCATGTGGCAGAAACGCAAGGAACAAGCAACTTACCTTCCAAAGAACGGAACACTTGGCTCTCTGAAACAGAAGGTTCGGCCCGTGTATTGCTGTTTACCAGAGGTAGTTGGTCCAGGTTGGGATCCAAGCAGAAAGGACAGAACGAGCGAGAGACAGAGAGTGAAGGAGGGGGTGGGGGTAACTCTGTCGAGAGAGTTAGAGATATGAGATGAAGCCAGTCAAAAGGGAGGGCTCCTCAACATGATGGTCTCTGGTTTCATGTGATGTGTCACATGTAAAGTCACTCCTCCTCACTTTTTAGGAAAAATAATAATAATTTATTCATTTTACTTTAAATTTCATTTAATGTTTGTATTTTATTTAAATCTTTAGTACATTTTCTATTATTTGTAATCTAGTCTAATTTGTTGTAAGTGAATGTGGATACGTTTCTGAATGCTGTTGAAACTATATGAAACTATATGGCTAAAAAAGTTTGAAAAGCACAAATTTAGACTCTACTTTGTAAGTTATAAAACAGCTGGTTGCCATGAAGGCATTCCAAATGTAATATGTTGGACATTGTGTATCTTTTATTGCCAACAAATGCAAAATTCAGTGTCCTTTCACAGGCATACTTGCCCATGTAGCCAAGGACAAGGACAGCTGCCCATTGGTTAATTTGTTATACTGACACTAGGCTGGCCCAATCAGGTCTCTTAATAGTCCCCATCCCTCATCCTCTGACCTGTGGAACTCTAATGTCTGTCAGCACCAAATGTACAAAAATAACAGTAGGCTACCTGACAGTTAATCTTGCAAAGCCAGCCTTACTGCATCAAGACCCACCTACTTGACAGGAGAGATATTTTGATTGACATGCATGATAACCAACTACATAACTCTTCTTGTTCTCATTATCTTCCTCACCATTCTTCCTCTACTCTCTTCTATCTTCTAATTTCTTTGTCAACCGCACTTTAGTCTCGGTTTCATCTGACGAAGTCGGACGTTACATTTTATTTGTTGGAAAACTTAACACAACTGACTGTTTGCAGGTCTTGTAAATCTGTTAAATAAGTAGGCTACAGTAAATGCTTACAATAAACGGAACATTTAAATTTGTAAATAAAGCACAGCACTAGTGTCGCACCAGAATTACGGATACAGACTTGTGAGTGACAATGCTAACAGCCAATGGAAATCGACTTCCTCACTTCCTGAAAGTGCTGTCAAGCTTACAGGGGTAAATGCTTCAGACATTCAGTACAGAGTTGCTTATGTGACGTAGCGCTAATGAATGGAAAAGGCTCAGACTAACAGGTGACTATTGGACTGATGTCAGTCAGTGTCAAATAGTGCAGCATAAGCTATTTACCATTCATTGTGAAGCTATTCCTGTAGTGCAATGCAATCAAAACCTTGGCTTGACTTTTCTAACATTAAAGGGGCCAAGTTGTGTCCCTTGTCCACATCTTGGCACAGTTCCTTGAGGTCTACATGCAACTTCTGTGACATGCTTATGTGAAAAGAGCACAGATTTATTATAAGAGCTAATTTCACAGCTATCATGCAAATGAGCCACTGCTCACCCCGCCCCCTCTTCTTCATAGTGGATGTGACACTAACCCTTGATGTGACAGGCCAGGCTATGGCTTTGCTCAGCCACCATGACTTGAAAAATACTGAACTGTCGGTAGACAACACAGTAATATTGCGCCTTTATTCCATTCCGCCTTGCCATTGAGTGGAAGAAAGACGGAATGGTCCAGGGTTATTTTGGGTATTTTTTTACAGGGTTAGGGTAAGATATCTTATTTAGTCTTATGAGGCTGGGGATTAATGTAATGATATGATGCTGTGCAGCCAACAACAGGACAGCTTGTGAGCTTAACTTGAGACACAGTGCTTGCATTGCAAGATAAATAATTGTGCATGTTCGCCTAAAACAAGAAGCCTGTGTACTCTGTGTTTTCAATGCTTCTAGGCATTCCGCCTCGCCATTCCGTTGCCGGTATTGACGCCTCATCAAAGTTTCAACCTTTCCCACAGAATGATGAGTAGCTAACAGCAGTGTAGCCACCACACAGCACCTGAACAATACAAAATAGACAGCTCAGCCGGTATCGCGGAACAGCGGTGTGATGTTTTGATAACCAGAGCCACAAGCACGGTATTAGTTCATTAATGGTTATAGCAGATGTGTCTTGACTCTTAGAAATCGCAGCTCCACTCATGGTCTATCGCCTGGAGCTCATTAAAATGAATGACGGCTGTCGCTTGTAGCTGGCTGCATGAATGTGCAGTTTTTTCACATGTCGAAGCTATAAGTCACTGAATTTCATTGACTTTCCATGGTCTCTCGATGCTACATCACTCCCAGTCTGTTCCAATGTGCTTAATTTTCTGCTTTCCCGGGTGCATGTTTGTGGTTGGAGGGTTGGGCTGATGGGCATTACATGGGGTGGCATTATCACATTGTTGTTGTTTTTAAAGTATTGTTTTTAATGGTTTTGTAGTGTGAAGCACTTTGTGTTACAGTATATGTATTTGTATGAAAACTGCTATATAAACTGCAAGATGGATTGATTGATTTATGCTAGTGAATCCAATGCTAGCAAGTAAAAAATGGTGGATGTTTGCAAGTAGTTCTCAATCCATGGGTGAAGATAGTCAGATGTGGAGGGGGTGGTACAGTATTATTCAAATGAAGGGCATTTGACTTCAAAAGTCCTATAAAATCTGTATGCTAACAACAAAATATGTTAACAACAAAGAAATTACAGATTGTTTCTGATTTCAGCTTTTGTGAAGTATATCGCGGGTACAAACGGCTAATATGGGCTTCCTCAGGAGGGTGGCTGGCCTCTCCCTTATAGGGTGAGAAGCTCAGCTATCCGAGAGGAACTCAGAGTAGAGCCGCTACTCTTTCAAATTGAAAGTAGCCAGTTGAGGTGGTTTGGGCATCTGTTAAGGATGCCCCCTGGGCGCCTCCCTAGCGAGGAGTTCCAGGCACGTCCAACTGGGAGGAGACCTCAGGGAAGACCCAGGACGAGGTGGAGAGATTATATCTCCACACTGGCCTGGGAACGCCTCGGGATCCCCCAGTCAGAGCTGGCTAATGTGGCTCGGGAAAGGGAAGTATGGGGTTCCCTGCTGGAGCTGCTGCCCCCGCGATAAGCAGTTGAGGATGGATGGATAATATAGCCTATGTCTTTGTATAACGTTTCTTGTTTAACCGAGTAATCACTAATTGTGTTATGTTGGCCAAGGTGCTAGCAGTAGCCTAGATTAGGCTAATATGCCTCAGAATCCTCCTGTGTAAAGTGTAAAGGTCACGTAAATCTCACTCTCCAACACCTCAAGGACACTCTAGCAACAGGCACCAGAGCATGGGCTTTGGTGCGCCATGCTAGTGCATTCGCTCTCTGACTCCCAAGTGGGATGAACTCTCTGACAAATAGATGGCTGCAATTTGGGGCTGTAGTAACTCCCTATTAATAAAATAATATGTGCTTGTGGATACATATGGCTGGCTATCAAAACGTCACACCCCTGTCCCTGTTCCACTGTTCCAGCTGTGTGACCACTGCTGTCCCTACACATGATTTTAAGGCATTGTAATCACTGCTGCCATGCCAATGTTGACCCCCATTCCACCGTATCCTTAGTCTGAACAGCGAGGCAGAATGAATGCACAATATGACCTTGAAAACACTGTGTAAAATAAAAAAGGACTTCTGGTTCAAACCGATGTGGCTGCACCGCTGTGTCAGAAGCAGTATTGTCTCCAACAGCAGCAAAGCTGTAGCCTTACGTCAGCACACTATGCAGAAGAGGGGGCGGGGTTAGCAGTGGCTAGTTGGATTTAAAGCAACATTCACTGCAAGTGACTGTTTTCTGAGAGCATGTGAAAACTGGGCATTATACAGTGCTATTCCAATAATCTATGTAGGTATTTTCACCTAAGTATGTCAAATGCTTTGCATTGACTTCAAGGAACTGTGTCAACAGTTGGAAAGGGTCATGGAATGTCCACTTTAACTGGCGTGATGATGCAAACATTATTTTGTCAGCATCCCATTGGCAAAGCCGATGTTGCCGTGAGTGACCTGCACATCATACCGTCATTATATTCAAATGATTAATCTAGTGCCTGCTTATGTAGGCTTTTGTTCATTTTTAAACTTCGAGAATTATTCTTAGAATAATTAGGCTCTATAGTTTAAAGCAAACATACAACTGTCCATTTATCAAGCTGACCAAGTTCAAGCTAGCTTTGTATTTACAGCAATTTTCATTGTTTGACAGCTTGCTGACAGCATATTCATTATGATGAAATCAAGTAGGCTACTGTATGTCCTGACATTCAGAGAATTACCACACTTGAGTATAGCAACAACTTGTTACAGCAGTGTTGAGGGGAACTCTGCCAAGTACATACTGCATTTATGGACATCAGTCAAATTAATTTGGTATGTTTAGTTACATTTCAGTATATTTTTCCCAGCAAATGCAGATAAGTAAAGTTTCAAATACAAACACGCATAGGTGAAAACCAAATATCGTTTACAATATACCCATTGTTGGTTTAGTTGTTTCCCCTAAACTTCCCACCACAAAGCCAACTGCCAGGAATTTTATTATTATATATTATATACAGCAAACACAGGAAAATTGACAGCACACAGATATTGACCTTACTTCTATATCCAATCCAATGAAATGCTTTAAAGCAGTAACATTTTCAAAGCTATTCACAACATAATGTCTATGTCTGCCAATCCCTTTGATGGACTGGTTGTAAATGGTCATTCACAAAATAGCATGGCAGTTTAGACTTTGGGGCAGAACAATGCAGTCAAGGGTCTTTACACATACACTGGGACTAAAGGGGTTTATGTGTATGTGGGTGTGTACTTCCTTCATGTGCAGGCTTGTAGATTGAATCCAAGCCAAGGACCTAAAAATAGACAGACACACAAAACAGATGGTGGTTTGTAATGTGCAGTGGCTTTACTCAGTGGCACAGAGATGCATGTGAACCAGGGGTCAGTGTGAATGAATGCACAGGCTATATCTTTACATAGAACATAGTTGTTTTATGCGGTTTAAACTATCATATACACATATACACAACTCCTGGGGCCTCGTTTTTTAAAACTGCGTTAGAATCCACGTGAAAATGTTGCGTACGAACCGGCCTGCCCTAGTCACACCCATATAACTATACATTAACTAGTCACAACCTAATGCACGTACAAAACGTCTCGTCTGCCCCTGGATCACACGACTGACTGGCCTGACGCATGCTGGGAAAGAGAGTCCTGCCACACGCGTACCTGTACTGCGGATGTGCCCTGCGCAACTCCAACACCCATACGCAGCCGCGGTTCCCTCATGTGACTTCCTGTGCGCTGCCGCGGACGAGACGCAGACATGGCTGAATATGCGCCGTTGTAGCCGCCAGTGGCCCGTCTTTACGTACAGCAGACCCTACCGCAGGCTAGGGACGTTTACCGACACCCCACAGCCGGCGAGGGAGAAGACCGAAGCGGACAAAAGATGCTTGGACATCCCTAATGCAATGTAAGACCCGCCTGGTGAAGCCTCCCGACAGTGCAGACCACTGACACACAGTAAGGCCACTCGTAAACGCCTGCTTGTCGCTGTCCAACGGAGGCTACCAGCCCAGAGAGCAGTGGGACAAACAGTACTAGTGATGGAGGAGGTCGATACCATCTTAATACACGCCCTCAGACAGACTGGCACGTACGTACAGGTCATGCACTCATGTATTGTGCATGTTGTGGGTTTGGTGAGGCAATAACTCGTGTGGATCTGGTTGTGGACTGCTGTTGACAGGGATGTGAAGGAGGGCGTTCACAGTGTCAGACAGTTCACCAGTGAGCTGATCGTCCAGGCCGTGGTGAGATGTGTGCGAGTCATCAACCCAACGCTAGGCAGTGGGCTGTCGCCCACCCTGCCCCCGGGCATGTCTGCCCGCTTCAGGGTGGGCATGAGCCTGGCACAGGCGTGTCAGGTAAGACACTTAACCCTCTTGTAGTGCACTACCAGGTTGTGCCACCAGATGGCGTCATCTGATTGTGTGGTTGACATTGCTGTGTGTATTTATTCTTTATTAATTATATCTTTATGTATTTGTGTTGTTTTTGTGTGGCTTTTAACCGTCCTGTTGTCCTCGGGTTTCAAACTCACACCTTGTTGTGTCAGCAGTGCACATCATATGTCTGTGTAAGCT
>JAODUG010004589.1:0-10481 GCA_027564795.1 Aphredoderus sayanus
AGGTTTAGCGCCTTCTATCTGCCACAAAGAGCTAGTGATTTAGGTCATTTTGACCCAGAGGACATTACGAGGGTTAATAAATAACCTGGTACTACACAGCATAATGAAAAGCACAAACAGAGTGGTGGAGACCACACACAACAACAATATCCTAGCCTTCATAGTGCTTTTCCAATGGTTGGGGCAAAGCTTCTGAGGGAGCATCCATATGACATTGAAGGGAGAGGTTTTTTGTTTTCATCGAGTTCAAATCTCAACAAGCTTTCTCCAGAATTACTTACTATAGAGTACCTTTTTAACAGTGCCACTGAGGCAAAAAGATAAACACTACAAAAATGTAAGCATTACATTAACGCCCTTTAATATGAAGATATAATTTTCTCATTGCTTTGTTTTTCTCACATATGCTAATGTTCTTTCTTTATAAATATATATCATAGAACACTAATTCTTAGTCTAATTAATGGAATGTAATCACGTTATAGAAGAATGGAAACTCTGAAGCACATGTATGAGATGGCCCTGTGTAATAAATGTAATTTTGTTCTTTCGTGTGGGGGGGGTTATGGGTGTTTATGTATCTGTAGCCATGCATGCATGTCACATCAACACACGGTTGGCCTCTTGGCAAACCCGGCATTCACTGATTAGCTATAACTCTAACACACCTGTTCATCATCCCCAATTAGAATATTTTTTTATTGTATTCTCATTCTTTCACTTAGTTAAAGCATCACATATCATATTTTAAATATTATACTGCTAAATCTCTCTAAAAGCCATTGGCTTGCACACCCTGTGTATTTTCACCCTGTTTATACCATTTGACAGACCTAAAGGTGATGTTTGTGATGAGAGAATCCATTAAACAGTTTTATGTTGTTGTTGTTTTTTTTTATAATGAAAAAAGTGAAAAGCACCCACAACATGACTTGTGAGTGTATCAAACATTTTCAGTCTCATATGAACACTGGGTATTTTTTTTGTTATCAAACTGGCATTATGCCAAGCTCAAAGAATCTTTCATATAGTAAGTCTATAATACTTTATTATAATATAGGCTGTCAATCAAGTGAGCTTTTTATAAATATGAAATTGTGTATGCATAATGCTGACAAAAGGCAATGTGCTGAGTTACAGTCACACAATTCACTGTTTAGTGGTTTTAAAAATGTGGCGCAGTACCCAACAAATGGTCAGAACTTCTTGGGGGTCATGGAATGATTTCAAGATTTTACCAATTTTGAACTCATTCTCTTTAAAGTCCTCCCTTTCTTGCGAACCCCTTTGTGCATGTTACAGGATTAATACATCCTTAGATCGATTTGATTAACCCGTTTGGGTTCATGAACAGGCATACCTACTGTATGTACTGTAGCTCAGATATAATGATTGCATAGTATATTAAAGTGCACCCCCTCAACTGTGTACCTGCACACACATAATAGGTCGTAATGCTCTTCCTTCCTTCCTTCCTTCCTATCATCTAAAGTGGCTGTGTGGTCCTCTCCCCAGCTGGGAATATTTACCAGTGCATCCAGCATACAGTAGGAACGCCTGCAGCCACGCAGCAATCAAAGCACAGCATCATCCGCTAGCACCTGTACCCATGGGAACATGGTATAAGAGACAGGCAGAGAGAGAGAGAGAAAGAGAGAGAGAGAGAGAGAGAGAGAGAGGAAGACTGAACCCTTAGAGAATGGTAGAGCGAAAAAGTGTGAAGACGAGCAGAGGAGAGAAGAACCAGAGGGAAAACACAGAGAGGGGGAGTAAAAAGGTATTTAGAAGAGAGGTATTACTTTCTTATAGTTAGAAGATTTCGTTTGTGGCTTGTAAACACTTCAAACACTTCAAACAGACCTGCATTTTCAGGTTCAACATTTAAACATATTATAATTTACACAATTACAGGCCTACTTCCATGTGAAAGTCAACAGGTGCAGTTTTTCCTGCTATTTTTCCAACAGCTGCCGAGTCAGAGAACTCGGTAAGCTCCCCATTATACCATGATAAAGTTATTCTCCCCTAATTGTCCATTAACGTAATTATCACTCGCCGTAATTGCCTATCAAAATAATGGGCGCCAAAATGGAGCCCAGAAGCTGAATTTTGATAAGCTTCAACACTTAAATGAGACCCAGGATGTTTTACCTGAGTGATAAAAATGCACCAGGGGGTGATTAAACGGCTGGAAAAGTATTTTTTCTGAGCTCATTAAATACTTGAGCAGCAGAGTTGCCTCTTTGAAGCTACAGAAACTAGCCAGGGAAGTATAACGTATCTGTAAACAAAACTTTAGCATAATGGGAAGAGGGGAGTGCTACAGTAGCTACTACCAGATGAGAAGGATGTGGTATGAAAACGAAAAGATGCAGAAAGAATGAGTTGGAAACAGAAATGGGGAACGAAAACAGATTGATGGAGCCTGGGATAAAAGGAAAGAAGAAGAAAAAATGCGGGTGGCTGAGCGCCCGCCGGCCTCCTGTGAAGTGACAGCCCAATAAACACCTGAGACTCGGATGCCTTATGATGGCCGTCACAAAGCGACATGCGGCGCAATGCCCGCTCGCCTCCTCTCGTCTGGTGATAATGGTAATAAACAGCCGCATAAATGAGATTGCCACCTGTGTATGTATGTGAGCGCTCGCTACAGCGTGTTTGTGTTTGTATGTGGGTGGGCGTGCATTCTCGGCTTGGCGTATTTGTGTGTGAGAGCGTGTATGTGAGAGCGCGCGTGTGTGTGCGTACGTGTGCATGCGCACTCGGCTTAGCATGTGTACGAGTGTATGCGTGTACACTGCATACGCTTGCAGCCCTAATGAGCTGGCCTCTTTGTATTGGCAGGGCTGTGCGGCCGCTCCGCGCGTCGCCGGGATAAGAGGCAGATCCATTTGTGCCTCGAGGAGGTGGGTGGGCGTCGCCTCAGATCCCATCATGCTCCAATCTACCCTGTCTCTCGTTCTGTCTTCCTTTTTCCTTTGTCACCTCAGGTGTGATATTTCCCAGCCGACGACTTGGGTTACATACAAATAGGTATCTCTCCTCCTCTGAGCTCATTTCGTCCCTCCGGCTTTACGATCGCGGCCAGTGTTTTATCATCATTACTATCGGCAGGAGGTGCGACGGCCTCTGCTCGCGACATAACAGCGCCATAAAGGGTTTATAAACCTTAATAAGGAGAGATAGGATGGACTTTATTGATCTTGAAATGAATAGGTGACA
This sequence comes from Aphredoderus sayanus, assembly GCA_027564795.1. Lineage (NCBI taxonomy): Eukaryota > Metazoa > Chordata > Actinopteri > Percopsiformes > Aphredoderidae > Aphredoderus > Aphredoderus sayanus. The sequence continues at coordinate 3,223 of JAODUG010004589.1, forward strand.
TAAACTGGCTGTGGGTTGAAGAATGAAGAATAAAAATCTAATAAAGGATATGATTAAATATCCAACACTGGGTGTAAATACACAATGAAATAATGTGGCTGATAAAAATATAACAAAAACATAGCATCTCTTAAATAACTTAAAGGTACTATAAACTTTAAACAAACATGCATATTTAATTACCAGTCCTAACAATAGTTAATAAATAATTTTATAATAAATAAAATAAAAGTGTTGCATAGCCTATAAAGGACCACTTGTAACAGTGGTTAGGTTAGTAGTGATTCATATTTGGGAATCACATTATAGCTGCAAGACTTCTGGAAGGGACCGGGAGAAGGAAAGCCAGACGTGGTGAATAAAACTGGGAATGCATGAGCCGGGCCTAATTGAAAAGCCTTGGCAGGAGGAGGGGAATGGTGGCGCTTTTGGAAGACGTGACTGGGCATGGCTCTGGGTCGACAACGGCTGGTGGCTGCTGCCAGGGCTTTGGCAGGAGAAGCAGGAGAGGCACAGTGGAGCTGGGAGGCGATTCGGAGAGCTGCTGGTTATGGGTATAAAGGAGCTGGTGGGTTGAAATAGCTTTGAATAAGACTGGGTCAGGGCTGCAGTTACTGGGAGTGGAGGGATTGCTTAGGGATGTGTGGGGAGAGAGAGAATGCTTTAGGGCTGTAATATGATATTACAGCCTTAAACCACTTCTGTACCACCACACATATACAGTAGCCATTATTATTAATATGGGCTATATGTGTGGTGGTGTTTGGATTACATGCTATCATTAATGCACTCATTATGCAAAATAGATATTCATGCAGAATGATTGCTCTGGCAATGAAAAACACTCCATGAGATTAGAGATACAATTAATGAGCCAAAGGCTTGACTTATATATTGCTATCGTTTCATGACTGCAATACTAAAAAACATTGTGAAAAAGCTTATTCAGAAAGAGAGAAATATATGTAGAGTTCAGGTTTGTCATGTCTTTTCAGATGAAAGGATGGACTGACAGGGGTTTAGTGCAGTTCTCTGTTTGGATTGGACAGTCCTACGGACTGTTGACAGAGTAGAGAGAGTGGATGTATCAAGTCAAAGCCACTTGAGTGTTTGGTTAACAAGGCTGTGTGGCTCTAGAGTTTGCTTTTGCTAAGCCGTGTGTGTGTGTGTGTGTGTGTGTGTGTGTGTGTGAGATTACCATGCAGATGTAATATACTATATACATTCAGACTTGGGTGTACACTGCATCATGGCATGTGTGGGTTATTCTATGTGCTGTGTTGTTGCAGAATGTATTATTTAAGAAGCTTGCTTGTGTGAGTGTGTGTTTGCCTGTTTGCGTGTTCAATTGCCAAACCATTTATTTATAGTGTTTAAGTGTGTTTGTACCACATACAGTACATACTGCAATAGTACACGTTAATACTGTGTGTGTGTGTTTGTGTGTGTGTGGGTGAAACAGAGAGAGAGAGAGAGAGAGAGAGAGAGAGAGAGAGAGAGAGAGAGAGAGAGAGAGAGAGATCAGACGTCTGGTGTTACAGGGTGACTGGCTTCACGTCTACCAAGCAGCAAGAGGAGATCAATGGGATCAAACAGCCACTGACTGAAGCACATCGCTGCTGGGAGCACCCAGCCCAACAAACACACACGCACACACACACACACACACACACACACACACAAGCAGATGCCGTCCATCGTCCATCAAACAAACCATCAAAACAGCACTATCAGAAGATCCACAAGACCACCGGAGCAGTTACAGTAAGACTAAAAGTAATCTGACAGCGTGTGTGTGTGTGTGTGTGTGTGTGTGTGCGCTTGCGTGTGAGTCACATTTAGATCATTTACTCTAATAAATGGATGTGATTGTACAAATACTGAATACATTTTAATACTTGATATTTCAGTCTTCACCCTGTTGGGCTTGATTGTATCTCAAATTACCACACAGCGTTGAGCTTTTATAAGAAGCAATATAGGACACACATACAGCTGTACTTTGGTGGCAAGAACAAGGCCACAAGCAATGACCATAATTAAAGCCGTGTTGATATCGCGTACAACAGCACGCCCTCTGGTGTGAAATTCAAAGCCATCAAGTAATGCTGATTTGAGACAACATATTTCAATTTTTGTCATTTATTCGGCTGCGCCAACCAAAATATTACTTTAACAGAAGTGTTGCCCAGCAACACAAAGATTTATGGACTGAAGGCTATCTGTAGCTAAATTCTATCATAATTATTACATTCATACAGTTTTTTAATACAGTTATAGGATTTATAGTGATTTTTAATAAGCACCCTTTCCCACAAGGCACTGCTGTCACAGTGTGTGAATTGTCTTCACTCCCATTTATTGAAGATATATACACATATTGTATGCACACCTATAGTAGAGTGGTACAGTATATGTAGTATAACATAAACAATGCCAATTGTATGTATGTGTGATATACATATCTGGATGTACTGTATGTGCCTGTACTATTTCTCCTGCATGTGTATACATATACTGTATTGTATTAGTGTGGCTGTGCTTGCAATTGTATACATGTATTGTATGTGTACAGTGTGTGTCTGACTGTGTATGCGTGTATTGTGTGTACAGTATGAATGCATCCACGCCACTACAGGTGTTTGGTTCTCCACTTGAACCGTCAAGCCCTGTGGGATCGCTTAAGACTGCAGCAGGGGTGTGGGAGAGTTTGGAGCTCTCTCACTCGTTGAATAAACGCATCCAACAGCTCTGAAAAGTGCTTTCTACAGCAGGAGGAGAAGCAGGAGGAGAAGCAGGAGGCGGAGAATACCAAGATACCAAGTAATAATGACCCAGTACTTATTTGACGACGTGTGTGGGCCTTTCAACTACACAACAACAAAGAGTATACATGAGACATGGAGACAGGCTTGTTCTCAGCTTTAATGATGGCAACAAGTTCATTAGCCCTATCTTGTGTTTTTTTATGTTTCCACGGCATGCTTTTCTAAATATATTTACTCTAGTGCTTCAAAAAAACAAGAAATCTAGGAATGTATTCCATTACAAAGTACAGCAAATAAGCAGTTCTTCATACTGACATATACTTTGTTTTTCTCATTATGCCTGGAAACTACCCTTAGAACAATGACACATGTTATGCATTCACTTGCCATGTGAATGCATAATAACATATATTTAAAAAATAAATCACTTATTTCCGAAAACGAAACAAAAAATCTATTTTATTATTTATGAAGTCAAATTGACTATATTGTTGCTGGTTAATGTGTCCAGGCCAATGACTAAGTCAGATGCATAAGAGAGCCATACAACTGTATTTTGATACCAGAAGATCATAATAAAATGACACTAACAGGGTTACTGAAAAATCTAAATGCCTCATCTAAAATATGTTTGGTCAGTAAATCCTACCTTTAACAGATTTAAATAGATACACACACTTGTGCAAAATCTTTATTGTTTTCCCCCTACAGTTATGTGTACAGTTGTGTTTCAGATATAACAAGGTGGAAATATATACAAGTAGGGTGGAAATATATAATAGCTCCCTTTATAGAACACGTTGTCTAAGAAAGTACAGTAGATAATAATGTAGCATTAATGCATTATTAATGAAGTACAGCCACAGTATATAGGGTATTAGGATAGTATAGGGTATTATTATTGCTGTATTATTTAGAGTGCTTCAGTGGAATACTACAGTTACAGCTTATTCAACGCTGAAAGAAAATCCAGCCAGTCAATCAACCTGTCAGGTGAGCAGTCAGTCAGTCAGCCAGCCAATGTTTGACAAATGGACGTCAACTCTGGCTGGATCACTGGGTGCATCACTGCCCGTCATTCCTTAGTCCAAAATGATGGCGCTTTCTATTGACAACGCAGCTCAAATGTTATTCCATTATGTTGTTTCTCTTTAGGTATCTCTCTTTCTGAGATTGTGATAGAAGAAAGCAATGTTGACAAGTCCCCGGCTGAGCGCTGTTACGTTGGAGTTTACCTCGGTGAACGAGAGGGTCGCCTCCTTACGCCTCCGGGTTGTGAGGGGGAAAACTCTGTTATCTGCGCATATGCTCCGAACAGCAGTTCAGAGTATTCGGCCTTCTTGGAGACCCTGAACGGAGTCCTGTATGGGGCTCCAGTAGGGGACTCCATAGTTCTGCTGAGAGACTTCAATGCGCACGTGGGCAATGATGGAGAGACCTGGAGAGGCGTGATTGGGAGGAATAGCCTCCCTGATGTAAACATGAGTGGGCGTTTGTTATTGGACTTCTGTGCTAGTCATGGACTGTCTATAACAAATACTGTGTTCGAACATAAGTGTACATGGTACCAGAGCACCCTAGGCCAAAGGTTGATGATCGAATTGGTAATCGTGTCATCTGATCTGAGGCCGCATGTTCTGAACACTCGGGTGAAGAGAAAGTCCAAGGTGATGGAAAGGAGGGTTCGGCCGATAGTTGAACCTATGATTGAAGAGGAACAATGCGGTTTTCGTCCTGGTCGTGGAACAACGGACCAGCTCTTTACTCTCGCAAGGATCCTGGAGGGGGCTTGGGAATATGCCCATCCGGTTTACATGTGTTCTGTGGATCTGGAGAAAGCGTATGACTGGGTCCCACTGAGGGAGTATGGTATGAAAGGTTCCCTTCTTAGGGCTATCCAATCACTGTACGCCAAAAGCAAGAGCTGTGTCCAGATTCTCGGTAGTAGATCAGAGTATAACAGTTTTTCAAATAAGTCCTGAAAATCTTTTTTTTACAGCCCAGATTTTCTTTTTTATTCTTCTTTTTTTTTGTCTGACGATGGCGGTGGTGCTTTAACCCTTCACACCACACTGCTGCGGCACTTCTCCAGTGCTCTGTGAGGTCACCCGCCCTTCTTATAGGCACACTTTGAAGGATGCTAGCATAATCTGTAACAACATATTACCATAGCAACTACATACAGTATCTCAGCCCCACTGTGGCCCCCACAGTGGTTGCAGAAGAAATATGATATAACCTGTCATCGTCCAGTGTCATCATTTCTATCGATCCGCTGACAGATTAGCCCCCCGCCAAGCCAGAGCACCGATGACGGGCGCTTATTTGGTTTGTGCCCGCCTCTTGTTTTCCCTCCGCACTCTGCTGGTATGACTCAATTGACACTGGCTGTATTGATTGAGCAATTACTGCAACACTTGCAGACATCTTGGGTCAGGAGGCGGGGATGGAGGGGGTGGTATATGGCTGCTTGCAGAAATAATTTGCCCTCGACAGAACCCAATAGTAGCAGTTAGTGGAGGGGTGGATCCCATGCTGCTCTTGGGACTGGCATGGAAAAGGGCAGGGAACACGGGTTTAAAAGGGAGAGGATGAAATTGATCCCTGTTCCTGCTTTATTCCAGCTTGTTGTTCATTAGCACATGCAGGAGCTATGGGCAATTTGTTGGCAGATGTATGTATTGATTTGGAGTGGCTCAGTTGGACCACATAACCTAAAAAAAAACAAATACAATGCTTTAATAAAAGAAAGCTCTCAGGGCTGAATAATAATAACTTAAATGGGCAATTGTCTAACCAACTATATTGCTTAATAAGCTACTTTTGTTGTATTTATTAAAGGAATTTGTGTCATGTAATACTGTTTATTTTGTATTTTGTAATAGTAAATAATAAGCAGGATCTGATATAGGAGTGTGCATGTCTGCTTTGGGGTATGAGGTGTAGCTTGTCAACCTTGTTAGCTAGCTACCTACTGTATACTGTATGGCTATGCTTAAGTCTGAAGGTCTGAGCTGCTACTAAGGCAATCAGGGTTAGAGATGACATTTTAGAGTCCCAAGAGTGCTTTTCTTGTCAGTGTGTCAGAGCTAGGGAATGTTGTTACACAAACACAACACAGTCAGTTATGACACAACTGCGCTTCGATCTACTGTAAGAGCTCCTTAAAACATGTAGTGAAGGAATAGTCCACAGGTGTAACAGAGTACAGCCCTTTAACTATCTACTAACTAGAGTGTCGTCTCACATGGGGCTTTTTTAAGCCATCTAAATAGTTTAAACTAAACTATTGATTTGTGGTTGGAAACATGAGGATCATTCTAGAGGAGACTGGTGAACAATGACTACCTGTACATATTTACCTTTACCCTGTTTTACATTGACAACTCATTCATATGATTCACACAATTTTATAGAGCATTGCAAACTGAAGATGTGCAATGCAAATTACCATCATAAAATACAGATACCCTTAATGGCTTTAATTATCATGATATAAACCACTGGCATGGAGAGGGGAGCAGTGTGAGAAAAATTACGAAAGAGAGAGAGAGAAAGAAAGAGAGAAATCATAAACATTTCTCTCAGTGTATAGTACACATTCCCGTGCATAGCTGCGCATGCATACACACACACACACATAGACCAACTAAACATTTGCAGCACCCAGAGACACACCTACAGTACACCTACACACACACACACACTCAGTCACTCTTGGGGGCTATGCACCAGACATCCTCTAGAGTGGAATGGGGGCAGGGGGAGACAGTGATGGATTACAGGCACATCTGGGCTGTAATAAGTAGGTCCCGCACCCAACCTGCATTCAGCAGGAGGGGAGAACGCCTGCATAATGGTTTTACATAGAAGGCCAGGTACCCAGGGCTGTGTGTGTGTGTGTGTGTGTGTGTGTGTGTGTGTGCGTTTGTGTGTAAAATGTTATTTTGTGTGGATTCCCTACCTCTTCAAAGCAGCATAAAACACTTACAGTAGGTTTTCATTCATATTATTATATACAGAAATGCAGCACTCTGTTTATTAGAGGGAAAATAAAGGCAGCAATAATTTCATGGAAATCAATGAGGATGATATAAAATGATTGTCAGATAAATTAATTGTACTTACTGTCTACTTCATGTGCATGCTAATTTAAGTATTCATTACAATGGAAGAAGAATGATTTGTAAAAAGTCCTCAACTTAAAATTGGTTATTGATTCACTCACAAGCCTTTACAGTATTGAGTTATCCTTTTTAATTTGTCTGTAACAAAACAGACTCACTTTAGGGACGCCCTCCTAATACTGTGCTGCAGCACCCTTTGCCCCCAGAACAGCCACAGCCTGACAGGCCTCAGCAATGCTCCATGGGGAGGCTGGCCCATGAAATGACTCCCTCATTGCTGGGAGTGGATCTAATTTTAAAACCTTTTGTCCCATCAAGTCATCCCACAGACAAGACAGCTGTAAAATGTTTTTAATATATATAT
>JAODUG010004591.1:0-10481 GCA_027564795.1 Aphredoderus sayanus
TGTATCCCTCTTCACAAGAGAGTGAGAGAGAGAGAGAGAGAGAGAGAGAGAGAGAGAGAGAGGGAGAGGGAGAAAGAGAGAGAGAGAGAGAGAGAAAGAGAGAGAGAGAGAGCTGTGTAATTATTGACCACCTCTTTTCCAGCTCTCCTCTTTCTCCAAGCAAACTTCTAAACTATGAAAACAGCATCTTTCAAAGAAGCCAGGAAAGGACTGCAATGTTTAGTTTCTCTCTACTTCTGGCTGAATGTTTGAACCGACATTACAATACACCACCACTAGATGGCAACACGTTATTTGTTTATACAAGCGGGAGTCAGCCTCTGGTATGGCTTATCCTCCCTATTCACAAACATTTTATAAGGTCAACATAGGTGAACCGATTTACAAACATCGCAGGCATAGAAGTCATTTGACAGTCAAAATCATAAACAGTCCAGCTAATTGGTACTAAGCGGATATCAGTCAGATAAACAGACTTATAAGATGTAAAATATCACCCTCCCTCAGCTGTCGGGACAAACCGCAGGCAGGCTGAAAACAAGAACCAGGACAGCAAGACATCTTGCAAGTATGTGTGTGTGTGTGTATGTGTGTGTGTGGTGTGTGTGCGCGTGTGTGTGCGTGCGTGTGTGTGTGTGTGTGTGTGTGTGTGTGTGATAGCAGCTCTGAGTGCGGGCTGGCTCCTACCCTCGCTGCTGCCTTTAAGGGTGGCTTCAGATGAGATGCTGTGTGTCCGGGAGCCCAGGGAGTCCAGGCTGTCCAGGGAGTCGTCTCTCCTGTGTCCTCCTCCTCCTCCTCCTCCTCCTCCTCCTCTTCCTCCTGGCTGGAAGAGCTCGTCTCCAAAACCACTGTCTCGGACACTGCTGCCTCTTGGGCTTGTAGACTCCTCTAGAGCCTGCCACACACACACACACACACACACACACACACACACAAGAGTAAGATGTGCACCCACACATACAGTACAACAGCAACTTGTGCACCCCCCCCCCCCCCCCACACACACACAGCCATTTAGTAGTGTGCTAATTACAGTATTTAGCTTCTGTCTGCATGTGTTTGTGTGTGACTGAAGGCTCTCCCAGGAGTGCGAGCTCATTATCTTCCCACCCCTCATTCTTGCAGACTCACCGTGTTACTGCCTGCAAACAAGCCGGCAGACTCTAATGTATGCAGGGCAGGGACACGCTGCAGTCTGTTGGTAGTGCTGTTTACTGCACGCTAAACAAACAGCACTGTTGTTTAGCGTGTACACTACACATAAACAGGCACGGCAGCTACATATATATATATTACACATATACATACATTATATATATATATGCATGCTACAACCATGCAAACGCTTGTCGGAGGCTTTCAGAGTAGGAAAATGTTTACACGTGGAATCCCGTGTATCCCGCAGACAATGTGAGTCCACTAGCTAAGCCCAGACTAACTGCCGCTCCAGTGAACTTGGATCATCGCAGCTCAACGTACAAAGCGCGTTAGAACCCGCTGCTATTACTGACGATCCCTGTAGACGGCAGAATTACAGGGGCCCCGCGCACCACTTATAAATCCAAGTGTAAACAAAGTGTCAGATGTAACCTTGGCAGGGGCTATGGCAGTGGGCTCCTACAGGAAGAGAACAGGCAGCTATTTCCAAATACGCTGTATGTGAACTGTGCACCCTGCTGTAAACAAGACTAAAATAGCTGAGTCAAGGGACAGAACCATTTATGAATTAACACAGCTAAGGCGGTTTTAGTGGCCTCAAGCCTCCTCCGCCTATTACATTCTCTGTACCACACATTGTCCACATACCAAGAAAGATAGAGAAGCATACTGAGCATAGATATAAACAGTCCCAACCGGAATCTTGCCCCCTAAATGTGTCTGAATGTGAATGCTTGATTCAGATTCAGTAGGAGAAACTTGCCTTAGACAGTGCTGTGCCCAGTAAACCTTCAAACGCTTTCAAGTTTAGCGTAGGTCCATTATAGATGGGGTCACGGTGAGCTCTTCTACCTAGCCAGTAGATAGTGATCAACACCTAGAAAAGAAAGAGGACACCAGTTATTACATAACCATATAAATTACTAGAATACACCAGTGTAAGCTTTAACCTATAGTAAACCATTGCCAAACCTTTGTATCCTCAGTGGTGAATCCACTGTATGTTATAGTGTTGTGCGCTGTATATTGTTTTGAGCTCATATTACCAAGGCCAGTGCTACAGTATACTGTAGTTTTGTTTCTGGCCCCATCCAGAGTATTCAGCTGCTGTTTGTGTGTGCATTGTAAAAGAACAGTTATATACCAACCAGGATATCAAGTGAACCTTTCTCAAATCAAGTACTTCCACTGTATCGCATACATGTACTTTTGCTACATTAACATACAATGTATTTGGTTCAAATGTTCTAAACAATTCTGCCCCCATTTTAAAATCGCTCAATTTGATTCAGTTTCAGACAGATTTTCTATCACTTTACCAATATCAAACCACTGCAGAATCCTTCAAGTATTCAGGAGAATGAGCTCATACAAATTAGCAGTTTTTAACAAAGACAATGCTTTTCCTCTGACTGGATAAATAGCAAGACGACAGATTTTAAGATTATCATTTACTTCAAATGTATACTGTATATAGTATGTGATGATTTTTTTTGTGATGCTATAGTAAATGTTTTTGTACATAAGGGAAAAAGCACTTTGTAAAGTTTTTGGTCCCCCCTTCTCTAAAGGGGTTGGACCTTATGGCACACCAATGCAATATTAAACCCATAGAGATAAGCCTATCTTACCTGTATAACCTGACCTAGGCTACATCAACCAAAACAGCCTCATTGCTAGTTGGCTAGCCAACAAACAACCAACGTTGCAAAATAAGCTTTGCCACTCACATTTTTCAGCCTCCTGTTGGTCTCTTGATGCCTGTGAGGGAGAGAGCAGAAGTGGAAAGGTGTATCTGTGAGGTTTATAGCTCACAGCCTGGGAAAATACCCATAAAAGAATGGCAGGCATGTTTTAGGTTTGTGTTCAGGCGCTGAAAGAGCTGGAAAGTGAGAGCACAATCCTGACCACTGCCAAGCCTGTCTCACACCACAACACAAAGGCTGAGGGTGTAAACATAGTTACACACACGTACGCACGCACACATACACTTCTGCAAAATCCATCGATATCCAAATATTTTGAATGTAGAGCATATTTTGTGTGCATTGGAGGGTGTAATAATATTAACAAAAACCGCTAAAGCATCCAGCCACAACAGGAATGTTCTTCTTCATGGTGGAAATACAGAGAAATACAAAATAGCGCACTGAGTTCTGACATCACACCACTGAGATAACTAAATAGCAGATGTGTATTGTTATAATAACCAGTTTATTAAAAGTAATATGTTTGTCAGTATAATTTGTGATTACAAGCTCACCTTGTCCCTGTGAAACCAAGCCAGTGTAAAAAAGCTTAGCACACATGCTTAACCTGTTAAAGTCATCTACACACAAACTATTCCCGCTGTGTATTTAAAAAGGATCTATATACTGTGGTAGTGTCATACAAGCCCTATAACCATAGCAACTGAAAGTGATATATGGCATGCTTCACATCCCTGTGCTAAACATTCTTCCTGCTGTGTTAAACAATGTCACCTAATACAATAGTCAAACATGCCTCTTTACCCATTAGCACTTCAGTATCCCATAACCCAACCCAACACGACCCACATTCTGTCCCAAAACCAAGAGTTGCCGAGGCGACAGCATGTCAGTCATATAGGATTTGACTCTCCGTGGTGTCTAGGCTTTAGTGGTGTGGAGAGGCGGAGAGAAAAACAATGGGATCAAGGCAGGAGGGTATACATAAAGATAAAAGGATGATTTGTATTCATTTCATATATAGTCATTGCTCAAATGGAAGTCAAGCAGTGACACATCATGAACGCGTGTTGGTATGACAGCTGTATCAACCACTAAATTCGTAATTTTTCAGGGGGATCCGACAATTACGTTGAAAAAATATAAAGCAGTTTACCAATTCCACCTTTCACCGTTTTATGGCACCAATAAAATAAGTGAAAAAAACAAAACAACCATGACTTCTCTTGTGTGGCTTTGGAGTGAGTCACAGTCTACAATTATAGCTGTGGTGGCCTGGTCCAAAGGGAGGCAACTGCCGACCAAACTACAGTACCACAGCATTGGTTACCTAATGCTAATTTATGGCTAGCAGTCATCGCTGCTACAGAACAGAGTATAATGAGTGCTATTCTTTGGTCATGCTGAGCCTCAGGCCAGTACCATAGACTGTGCATCAGCTGAGAGCTCATATGAATGAGGAGAATGATAGAAAATGCCACTTGATCCAGTTAGTCGGGGATCTGCACAGTATCGGCTATGAATAGCACAGTAACTTTTGCAGCTGGTCATCATGAAGTCAATAACAATAATCAGATCACCTTTTTGACATTTCATGTGTAGAGGGAAATGGGGTAATGCCAATTATAAAACAAGATGGTAAATCAACACTACAGTGATGAAAAAGAAGCCTTGTTATTTTCAAATACTGGGCTTTTTAGCACCTCAATACACCTCACATTGAAGTTTGCTATGGGAGAAAAGTGATCACAATACACAACATGTTAATACTCTCTGTGAACTGGGTCAGCTAGGCTCTGATAAATCTTGCCATAACAGACACAGCTTGTCTGTCATAAAACAAGACCCTAGTGTAAGTTTATACAACTCATGAAAACAAATCGTATTGACTGTGCTACAGCACTGACTCTCCGGACACAGTGCTCAGACAGAAGGCTATTTAGGGTGACAAATGAGAACTATATACTTCTGACAATCCTAATGCTCAACGTCAACATGTCATATTTCAGGGTCACAGGAAAACCAATCCTGCTACATCCTTCCTCTTTCAATCTCCAGTGGAAGAGTAGATTCCACACAGCATTCCGGAGAGGTTTCAGCCTCTCCCTGGAGGACAGGATGCATCAGACTGGGCTTTCACATCTTGGATTATATGGGAAGGGGGGTGGATGGAGGAACAATCAATTAACGTTAATTTGTAATTATGACAGACTCGTTTAAATTGTAAAATATGATCCTGTATGACAATCTGATATTAACTGTAATCCTGGTTCATTATATTCATATAATATGTTTCGCTTGCTTTCTGCATTGTTGCCAATGTCTGTCGTACTCAGACACTTGGTTCAAACACCAAGTACAAGTGCCACTACAGTCCCTGATGGAGAAACACAAGCCCATATTCAAATGTTAGACAAATCACCTCTTGACAAAAGCTAAAAGAAAAGCGTACCTTCAAATGACACTGTGGCCATAGCACTGTCTGGAACCACAACCCGTCATAATGCCTCCAATTTACAATGGCAATATGTCCTTTAAGACAACAACAACAAACAGAAATAACAACACTCGCCTGTTGCAGAGGAACCACCCAACACAGCCATCTCCCATCTACCCAGAAAGAGCCCTGCTCCAAAGCCCATTCGGCTAATGGGTGTGTAACTGCGCACATACCTGTCAGATCCAGTCACCTGTTCTTCTGCATTCAAACGCATGGAATGTCCTCTGTCCACATTCTAATCGAATAAATATTATACCTGTGAAGACTGGGAACTTTCAAGCAGGGCTACGAAATCGGACCTGAGCCTAGATAGCCGACATGGTTATAGTTTCATTAGAGGCATGAGCTGTGACTGAGACAGCGGTGGGGATGGTGTCATTGTTGTCTCACACACTGCAGGCACTGTGTGAGGGCGCAGGGCTGAGGCTGGCATTTCTTCTCGCCCAGGGACACAGGGGGAGCATAGAAGCCCTTGTGGCAGCCTCTCGCGGCCTGGGCACCACAGCCGGAGACTCTGAACCCTGCCGCTGTCCTAAGGTATTTCAGCAGACTACCAGCAGAGGGAGCCAACCACGCAATGCCATTAGTCCGTGTTGTGGTTGGCGCCCGCTACTGGCGAGTGCACCGGGTCATTGTGACCCATAGGACAGAGGGAGGGTTAACTGACCGCCCGCCAGCCTCGGCCTCTTTGGTTTCACAATCTGCCCCCAGTTCTTCACACAGGGTGGAATGGCTGTGGCACTCTGGCACCCGCGAAACCAAGACTTACCACGCGGCATCGCCTTCCACACCCCGAAGGCTAACAAAGCACGGCCCTGCTACCAACGCACGCCGCTCTTATGCAACAAATATATTAAGTTATCTGTCATCAGATCATAAACATGAATACCACACACACTGTATGATACAACACTGTGTGCAGGTATTTCTTTCAGGTCATATACTGTTCCATCATCATGTAAGATGACACCAATCCTCCAAATGCCTCAGTGGGTTCCAGCTTTCACATATCAACCTTGTAAATCTAAAAGAGTGTGAAAACCATGTCAATAATTTGCTCAATCAAACGGCTGCCACTAGGAAGACTTTGTCCCTATCGTCAGTGGCGGGGACAAAGTAGACATTTCTTATCGCCACATAACTAGGATCCAACAAACTGTGATGCTGTTCTTGGGGTTACACTGAAACTAGCTGAGGTAGCGTGAGAATTCCTGTGACTCAACAACATTCTTTGCAATTTCCATTCTCTAAGACAAAGACACTTGGCTCCAAACACACTAAATATTTTTTTTTTTGGGTGAGATACTTGGGAAGGGCAAAGAGCAGCAACAACCAATAAATACATAAATACAAATAAAAACAATTAAATTAAGAAAGGAGGGAGGCAATATAAAAACTGGGACTCAAGTCCAACTTTGAGTACTAAAGCTCAAGAATGCACTGCTAAACCACCTCAGCTAGTTCCTTATGGCCTCATTTATTGCAATTATTATTACAGCTACAGCACGCATGCATTGTAAATCCTCCTGCGCAACAGCTCTGGGCTGCTGTGAGGAAAAACCCAAATCATTTAACCACTAGCTTGTACTATATCAAATAACTAATAACATTTGGGTTGGAATCAGATTATCCTAATTGAGTTTGGTCTAGATGATTCCGGTCTTGATTCCGTTGTGACCTCTTTTGAACTTGGTCTTGATCCACGCTCGACTTTCCTGGTTATGGAATGGACTCAGGTGGTCTTGACCACACCCCTGGAGCGCATCCTGAATGACCTATTCCACCACGATGCTAGGATTCATCTACAGCTCATAATTTACCCAGATGTCCTGGCAAGCTGACAAGCATTATTAGTTCTAATTAATAAGATAGCTAATTATTTACAGTCTCTGGTGATTCATCAAAAATTAATCTAATTTATCAAATTTAAATTGTGGCCAGTCTGACACAGCTCTGTACAGGGTAGTTGCACAAGATTATATAGCGTTTTGATAAGAGGATGACATGAGTAAATTCCTGGTAGGGCTACACATTATGCTGCACCCTCATGTCTTCTTAGACCTTATCAAATTAAAACTGTAACAGTTTTCTCACGATAACCAACCACTGCGATATTGAGAATATGCATGCAATAATTGATAACTGTCTTTTATCAGCCCAGGTAGGTTTCATAACTGTGCAATAGAGCAATATACTGTATACCGCAGATGGAGTGTACAACCAGTATTTCAAGTAGAGTCCAAAGGTCATCATACACTCATAATAACCTTTTATGGTTGTGGCTACAACAATATCATCTCAGCTCATTCTGTTCAGCCAGTGCCTGACTCATATCGCATGAATTAAAAAGAACAGGCCTAGTCTTATATTACTATATCCAGCTAGCCAGTGAAGCCAGTGAATTATCAGTATTAATTCAGTCATCCACAAGGAATCGGCAGTTGTTTTCTTTCTTGTCTTTAATAAAATGTGCGTAACATTTTAAAAGTTCTTAATACTGGGGCCAAAAGATGAGAACTAATCTTTGCCTGGAATAAAATGTTGTTAAATAATAAGCCTAGCCAAGTGACCACATACCAGCAGCGTGAGAACAGCTAGCCCTCTCTGCTGCAACAACCACACACACAGCCAGGCAGAACACCTGTCAGACTGGGTTAAAGGGAGTGGCGTTGGACACACACCAGGACTAGAGACAGCTGATAAAATCAGCTCTTACTCTCCCTCTCTCACTTTCTCATTTGTTTATAGCTTTGCACAGTAAAGGAAACTATTGGTTCCTTGTCTGCAACGTTGCTTGGGACTGTACTGGGACACCTCCTCCTGGTTCCAATCCAAATGCAGAACCCCAAACTGAGCCTAACAGCCCAGTAATGGACCCCCCTCCCCCACTCCCCAAACAATAAAACCTAACAGAATATGCCTCAGACCTATTGAGACAAACGTACAGAGTTGAAATGAGGCCATGGGGTTCCTTCAAGACAAGTGCCAAGTCAATGTTCCAAGGAATGATGGGAATCCCTCCCTAAAGCTAAATCATTAAGCACTCAAAACATTTTTTTTTATGTTTTCTTACAACGTCTACTAGTAACCACAGTAACATCTGTCTAAACATAAGAGTGATATTTCCCCATCGGCACCGACTCATCCAATTAGTTACTTAACTGTAACTCTGCTGTGGTGGCAAGGCGATATACAACTCTCCAAATACAGCAGAGGCACATGCACGACCTTTACGCATTTAAACCCATCTCCTCTTCACACACACACACACACGCGCACGCACGCACGCACACACACGCACGCACACACACACACACACACGGGAGAAAACATAGTGGGGGGGCACACATGCTATAAAAAGCATCACACACATGCTTCCTGTCACCATTCCAATCAGTCCAACATCTCAAAGTGACCCTCAAGCTCCTAATAATAAGCCTGCCAAGCCCTCTGCCCCGCCCCCAAGCATAGACCAGATAAGGGCAAAGAGAGAGAGCACAGGTATTAGCCTAGTTGAAAGGTTTCCTAGATCTGAATACAATGTTAATTGATTAAGTATTCATACTCCATAGTGAGCAGGTGTGCCTGATAATTATGCTGGTGATTTACCGCCAGGTTTGAGGAGACACTGACATTTATTTCAACACGCAATTTGATGAGTGCTGTTACCGTAACAACAAATTGAAAGGCGCGATTAAGCGAAGTTAATTTTCATAATGTCACATATTCATCGCGCTGTGTGTTCTTATCTGTATGTGTGCTCTGTATTCTCTATGAGTGCATTCCACATTATCTGTTATGACTGTGGTTTAGGCACCATTGTCAGCATTGCTGAAGTGTGACTGTCATGATCAGAGGAGGATCATGGGAAAACATTTCCCCAACTGATCGGTACAACTTAGCAAAGGAGTGGCGTGAAGACAAACTGCCTAATTTCATAACACCAAATGACGCATAAGGTGGTGCTGTGAGTGACAGCTCAAGCACCAGTGTTACCGTGCACTAATAACAGCTGCCTGTTTCCACACACGTGCACACCTTGGTGCTCGCGGGGCGTCAACGAAAGGGAGCCAGTGAACCGCGGCGGCGGTTGCCGATGAAGCGGGCGGCTCTGGACGCGCTGTGGCCGCACGCTGTGCCTCGTTGCCTCCCCGGCGGCACACCTGTGTCAAGCCCAACAGGTTGTGCAGCATGCCGCACGCCTCCCCTGCATGCCCGCCGCGCAACGGACCGCCAACACAGAAACCGTAAACACAGCAGCGGCCCGTTTGAACGGCGAGAGACAACGCGTCTCTTTGACAGCACCGAGGTAGTCTGTCTGGTTTTTGCTTCTTTATTCGCGCCGACGGAGGTCATTTGCTTACAGCTGCCCTGGAGGGAAGTGAACAGGATTAGACACGGGCGGCTTTCAAACCTATACTAGGCCCTGATGAAGACCAACCTGGCCACAACACTGGCATACCGTGCCTGACGTGGCCGAACGCACACTGGTGTTAACAAGAGTCTGTGTCCCTGGGTGGTGTGGTAAAGGTTAATGTGAGGGCCTCCCTCTTCTGCACACAATTAAAGACAGTCAAATATTCTCCCTTTCTCTCCTTATGTGAAACCAGTCCTTCCCTCTGTCATGTCTATGACAAACAGCACTGTGCTAGTTTGACACACAGACACACTGATATACAGACTGTGTTTATCCCCGTTTACGCTGCCCTGTGTATTTATGCAATAGGTTGACTGAACTTCAAACGGACAAGGTCCCTCGTCTGTTTACATCACAGGCTAGAGAACCGTGTGTTTTGGTTACCGATAACCATTCAAAACACTGCGCTGTTACACTGCTGGCTTACTTGACTGTGACTCTGGTTGTGAGGTCTTGCAGGTCTCCCGGGTGGAAGAGCTGTGCTTCCTTCAGACCGAGCTTCCCGCAGGCCCTGAGGAAGACGTTCAGGTTGTCCTGGAGGAAAGAACACAAATAAGGAGAGACACGCGGTTGGTCCGATGTCACGGGCGAGGAATAATCACTGAGGAATTCTCCGGCAGGGACACAGCACACGACTCACTGCTTCCAAGGTTCATATCAGCGCGAGAGAGAGAGAGAGAGAGAGAGAGAGAGAGAG
>JAODUG010004592.1:0-10479 GCA_027564795.1 Aphredoderus sayanus
TGTGTGTGTATTAATAAATAAATGGTTGGGGCAGCTTTGAAGAAATAGTATAAAAGTCGTCTGTTTTAAAAAAGTACAGTCTTGCAATATGTAAAGAAAAGAGGTGCATGAAAAGCACAACATTGTTAATGTGTAATACTATCTGATGTATGGCATGAGTTGTTTATTTTCAATACTAAAATATAACACAAAGCAGTATAGGAAGAATTAATCAAAGCACAATTTCTTCCAACATTCATGTAGGTCATATGTTTTATTTAGGCTAATTTTAACCTGAGAAAAAAAATTTACGATTAAAAGTTTTACATGGTGCTTATTAAAATTCACAATAAATGTTTGCAGGGGTGATGCATTCTTGCAGGGCCAGTATTTAGCTTTAAATTTAGACTTTAATAATATATGATACATTTAATTCCTGAAAAGTTTCATACTGTAAGTACCGATTCCCTGATTTCTTTGGATTTATTACTTTATAAAGATAGTAAATCCCCAAAGCACTTTAAATAAAAACTGCACTTTTGGTGTTCTGCTTCTTAGTCGGATGGCTTAGAGGGACCATAGAACTGAAGCTTTTGTTTTTAAGTGACAATCATGCACTTGAACCACCTGGCTTTTGGTAAGCCACGTTGTAGTTAAAAATAAAATCCAATGACCTACTATAACAATTGTCTGTAGAAAAATATAATACACATTGTTTTCCAGCAGTTTCTATCTTTTCATCCTATAGTGTTGTTTTATTGAACCACTCTGGCCCCCTATCCATAATGTTTGCATAGGGTCATGGTGTTAATTGTTATGGCTGCGTCTTCTTTGATTGTTTTGTTATAGTATCAAGATAAATTGTTGTATACATGTTTTGTCTTGTAGTTCTTCCAAATGGTCATGTTTGCTGTAATGAATATAGGGGGGAAAACTCAGTCCTATGCCAGCTAAATCCATCTGATTTAAAACTAGACTGTAACTTTTGGTTGGCCTGGGCACCAACTAAAACAATGCTGCAAATTAATAGAGTGAATGTAGCCTAGTTTAATCTTGTGGCATATCACTTTCAAACAGATATTCTCTCTAACAAACA
This sequence comes from Aphredoderus sayanus, assembly GCA_027564795.1. NCBI lineage: Eukaryota > Metazoa > Chordata > Actinopteri > Percopsiformes > Aphredoderidae > Aphredoderus > Aphredoderus sayanus. The sequence continues at coordinate 1,076 of JAODUG010004592.1, forward strand.
ACGCAAAGTGTAAAGGTTCTTGTGCACAGCAAAGCATTGTGCAGATTCGCTATCTGGTATATCCATTTAAGACAAGCATCTACAGGCACAAGCCATTGGTATTGAATATATTGAATATTTGTCTAATTAGCCTTTTCAAGTTGAAGAAACTGGTGTGCAGTCTTTTAATAGACCAGGAATCTGTTAATGAACCATGATCAGTAATTCAGAAATGTGTTTAACATTAAATCCCAGTGCTTTCTTAAAATAATGATATTAGCCTTAGAACCTTGTCTTTACTTAGAATAATTAGATCTCTCTAGTCTCTATCTAATCTTTTGTAATCAAGTGATTGAATCTATACATTTCTTAGAATGAACTGACAAATCAGTTTCAACAGAGCCAAAACCTGAAAAACTGAAGCATGTCTTATTTTGAAAAATATAACTGTAATCAAAGAAGCACTTTTGTGATTACCTTTCTCTTTTGTTCTTCCAGAATATACATTTATTAATTATATGTGCTAACATTTGTCTATATTGAATTTTTTATTAGAACTGTTTATTTTTCCTTAACTGTTATGACCTATGTCCAGAAACAGAGTAAGGTATAAATGGACATATTAATAGTTAGGTTCATTATCTTAAATCCAAACTAGGAGATGTGCTTTTTTTATGAGATTTTATGATTTTCAGATGAAGATTGATAGTCCAACAAATAGCAAGAAGGTTTGATAATGAGGGCTATTCAGGCCTTTTATGAATAACATTAGTATACATCTAATAAGGACTGTTATGAAATAGATATGTTTAACCTTATGCCTTAACACACCTAATCGTATCTTGATTTGTATTTAGTTACTTTTGTCATAAACCATGTTGTGAATTTATGAAGAACATCAAAATATTTATTACAAAATCTATTCTGCATCCCTTGCAATGAAGAAGCTGTTTTTGTTTATTTACTGTGATGAGGCACAATCTTTATCTTTATCTTATTTATTTCCAAACATATATAGTTGGTAAATGTATGTAAACACAAAGAAAAATAAATCGCACAATACCTATCCTTTATGTGGTTCACAACAAGGTCCTTATCTTAAAAGTAAACTAAAGAAACTTAAAATATGATTCAAATGTTATGATTGACTTTGTATTTCAGTAAGTGATATAAATATTCTGTGCTTGAAGCAAAGGAATCTGAACATGACCCAACTTCATGTTTAAATGTAAATGCCATGTAATGTGGATGTATGACAAGGTACAGTATGATTTGGGGTTTGCATATTTAAAGCTTAATGACATACAGCAATATATTTTGATATTCCATTTAGTTTTGTTGTACTTCTTCATTCAATATTGATTCATGTTCTTTTTTTTATTAGATATGTTACATACTGTAAACTACTGTAATGCCAAACTTATAACATATTTCAAACTACATATTTCTGAATGGTGTGACTTGATACAGTACATGATATTACAATTATTATGATATGATCACATGATATTATTTAAAACATGTATGAATCAATTGCATTTAATCTAAAACTATTGACCATTTGAAAGAACTAAATTAAACTTATTTTGACAAAGATAGCTTCTTAAAATAAATTGTCCTTACTATATTAGTTTAGTGTGATGTGAATGTACAGGTATTAATTATGTTATTCTTTTTATTTTTCCTTGTGTTTATCATGGATTTTGCATTGGAAAATTGATGAGACATACATGCTTGGTGATGATTTAAAAATGATATAATGAAGTGAAAATATATAGTGTGGATATTTAGATAAATGTAATACATTGTTGTTCCCTTTAGTCATATAGAATAATATAAAATTCAACCAGGAAGCAATTATTTTTGTTCATGTTTCTTTAATGTGTGTATTAGTTTCGTTTATCTGTATGTTATTGTTAGTAAGATTCATCAATTGCCTTGTGTTAGAAGGTTGCAACATTTCGAAATACTATCTGAAAAGGTTTATGCATGCCAAGGTCCTCATAACAGAAAACGATATATATGAAAATGGTGCTATATCATAATATATAAAGGTGCTTATATGGACCACGGCTATATGCATGCTAAGAGAAGATATTATGCTTTGGGGAAAAAAAGCAATGTATGTTTTCCTGCACTTCTGAAGTATGTGTCAGTTGTCCTAGATCACAAGTGGTAAAGTATAACTGTAAATACTGTCATTTACTGCCTCGACCCCCTCCAATACAGACTACACCAACAAGCTGTGCCCCTGATTAGTATGAAAGGTTAGTGAATTTGATGACAGTAATGGTGTAGATATTTGACATATCTCAGCAAGCAGTTAAAGGCACATGGTGGCACCAACTAGCCAAAGATATTGGTAATGCAATGAAATCAGTAGGCTGATGCCTAATGGCCTATTTACAGTTATGCTGCCTGTGACAAAGGTTACAAGATCTATAGACAATCTTAAATAAGTTCTTTTAATTATTCACTTGTGTGTCTGAATAGTTTTTTATGTAACTAAGTTAAAGTGCTAAAATGTGTAGGCCTTAGTCTTAAAAAGATTGAAATTGTTGATTTAACTTTGTTGTGATTGTTGGAACAGATAGCGTGACATTTGAAAATGTGGATTTTGAATGGCTGTATTATTCACTATTTTCCTTATTTTGTTGTTTATTAAAATTGAACAGAAGTTTCTTGATACTTTTGTTTTCAACTTAATGCACCATTGGCTGAGAAGTAACTTCAGGTGACATTTTACAGTGTTGTTACAGTGAAACGATAGGCCTATAGATTTCCCAGGAACGACATAAACCCATATCGTACAGATCCATACATTTATTTTACAGGTAGGCTAGATCATCTGACCACAGAAACTCTCGTGATACAAGGTGGGCGTGTCGCACGTGACTGCTATCAACGATTAGAGTGTCGTGCGGTAACTAAAGCTTCATTCAGTGATATAATCAGGTCAAAACAAAGTGGCCTAATCAGTTTTTTTTAAAGGCATGGCGCTGGTGAAACGATAGAACTAATGAGGGTGGAACCCTAATGGCAGGACTAAGACAATTTTACTGAGGTAAACAAACTGCATAATAATACATTACATTTGTAACCTACTTTGCATTTCATATTAAACAGTTCTCAAATTTCTCCATATTCCACACTATGTGTGTTTGATTCCGGATGGTATTTAACTTACCATTAAAGTAGGTTAGCATATGGTACTGTAATAATTATTTAAGAAGAAATGCCTTAGGTCTACTTTCAAATATGCAAACCTATATAAAATGTGAAAACTAAAAAGAATTAGCCTACCTGAAATGTAAATTGCAAGAGGTTGGACATTTCGATCTCAAATAAGTAAGTAGTTGACGATTTGTATAGGTAGATAGGCCTAATAGTTATCAAGATTTTTAGTTTTTAGTTAACTAACAAGTACAAATATGTTATGAGAAATTGACATGACACTTTTCGACGGTCCCTATCTGGTTCGCACACTTTCTGCTGGCTAAGCGCTAGCGTACTGATGACGGAAGTATCTATTTTCTGGGCTTGTTGTGCTATCTTCACTTATTTAGCGGTCTGGCGAATGTAGTCACCGAACTCATTGCAATCCACAAATCCATTTGCACTGGCAATAATATATATATATATTTACTGAATCTTATTTATAATATGTAGTATCGAATATGACCTAACTTCACCGTCGGTCGTCTGTTGACGTTTATTTGCAGGCGACTGAACAACTCAAGCTGATCGAGACAAGGGGACGACTGCGATTGTAAACTAGGTAGCGTACATTATTTTATGATACCTGTGTAGGTTTAGGGCTTCACATGTCATATGCTCCTGCGAAAGGTATTTCCTATATCTGTTTTGTATATTTAATTTAAGCTAACATTGCTGAAATTGCCCCGTACAAAGGCATTTGTTTCATGATTGAGAAGTCAGTGACGTAGTAGTTCCAGTACTGTATTACTTTACCGGTAAAGCTAAATATTTCCAAAATATCACTGTATCCGATTTAATTTAACAAGCATTGTAATAAACGAACACACGTACAGTGACTTGTTAAACTACAGTACATTAGCATAGTACAGTACTACATACGATTTTCTTTTGTTTTGTTACTTACTGGTACTTACTAGTGTAAGTTACTGTAACTACAGTAGCTGTTTTGAAACTATCCAGTCAGTTTTGGTTTCTAAACGAAATCCGGTTGGTTGGCCTATGTCAAGGTTGACCTACTGTTAGTCCTGCACTATAACCTGGATACCAAGATAGGCTACTCCTAAAATGAACAAGTCATAGAAATTAGTAAACACTATACACTTAATGGTCGAATGTAAAACTAGTGTGATGCTAGTATGATTCATTAAACAAAAATGTGTGCAACTACTCTACTAACTTAAAAGTTAGCCCGGACTACAGTAGGGTCAGGTTATAAAGTATAAATTGTATTTTCTGAATGTATTGTAATGACTTCCCTTTTCTGACAGACCAATTTCGTGACTACACACACAAACAAGATTACTTTATTTTTTATATAGTCTTTTTTTTTTTTTTTTATGGTCATTCTCTGCTCATTTGGTTGACATACTTTATCTGTCAGGTGATGATTGTAAGACACTAACCACAACTATATAGTGTCATGGAGGAAGACTGCAAACCTCTGCTGGGCTCTGTGCGGCCAGGCGATAGTCACTTCAAAGGTTCCACAGATCCTGTTGACTGCAAGGCTAAAAGGTTAGTTTGAAATGTAATATGCAGAGGTAGTTCCCTTTTTTTTATTTTTACGACAAAGTCCAATATTTGAAATGTGTTATCACTGTTTGTGCTTGCATGTGATGTAAGATTCTGTCAGTCCCAGGGTATCTAGAATGTGAATGTGTCCTCATGTGATGTTTTTTGTTTTGTTTTTTAAACTGGACAGGAGAGGGCTTCTCATGAAAAGCAATTACCAGTATGTTGCTATAAATGTGGCCATGTCCCTCAGCCACCTTTCTAACTGTATAACCTTTTTCGTCTGAACATTAATACAGTTAGACATTTCACAGTCGCCATCTAATTTGCTATATTAAACGGAAAGCATACTGTACCACACACACACACACACACACACACACATGGTGTACCTTGCTAGCAGCCAAGTCACATGCCATTGTAGTGTCTATCTGCTAAGTCAGGTTATGTTAAATTTTTAACAATGTCTGGAAGTTACTATAACATTTATTCCAAGTTTCAACTCTCCTAGCCTATACTGTATCTGGTAAAGTCAACTTTATTTATGTAGTTTTCAAAGGGCTTTTCAAGCCCACATTTTACATGGAAACAAACAACACCTGCTCCTCTGGTCTGTTGAAGGGTGGATTTATAAAAAATGAAAATGATTTATACTCTACTAGCAAATTAACTGCTAAAAACTGTTCTTTTCTTACGCTCACTTGGCACAGCAAGACGGTCAAGTTGTTAGGGGGGTTAACTCCTGGCATGGTTTCAAACTCCCAACATACTCGGACAATATATTAGATAACATGTCTGCTAAATGAGCTTTATGTATTCATTTTTCCATGCAATACTGCTAAAACACACAAAGCATTCTCCCTCCTCCTCTCAGGCCTTTCCACGTGGAACCTAGGAACATAGTAGATGCAGCACAGGAGAAGGTGTCAGCAGAGGCTGCCATCCTTAACAGCAGACTGCAATACTACAGCAGACTCACTGCGTCCTCCGACAGACTTCTGGTACTGGCGTTCGATGTGAACACAAGCCTGTGGTAAATGGGGACTTGCATTGACAGTGTGGTGACTTGCGTTCTGCTTACATCTCTTCTAGAGTCCCCCAGACCATGTGATCCCCAAGCAAGAAGAGCTTTACATTTACAGTCCTCTTGGGACTGCCTTTAAGGTGACAGGGGGTGACACATCCTCCAAAAACCCAAGCATAGTCACTATGTAAGCAACACAATTAAAAATGAAAGGATCATTTATAATGTATAATGTCTAAAGCCTAATCTGTCTTTTATCCTATGATGTCATTTAAAATGTTCAAAATAATTCTCCCTTGACTTAATTTATGAAGGTAGGGTTGGTGTTTGTTAAGAACTACTGTACTTAATGTTCAATGATGATTTAATTAATATGAACATATTTTCTATGTGGGGAAATATAGGAAATGTCACAATTTACTTTTAAAAGTTAAACTCCTTTTTTAAAAGTGACCTAATCATCATACTCTCCTGTGATGGTACAGTACTTGTGTGTTTTTGATTTACCTTGTTTTTTCTTTTCCATACAGATTTGCAATATGGAACACAATGATGGGCACATCTATACTCAGTATACCATGGGGTATAAAGCAGGTGATTGTCATTCACACAACTTGGCAAAGGGTTATTAGTATCGTCGCATGAGATGTACAGTATTAATATTAGTTTTTATTTTTAATCTTTGTCCCCTTAGGCCGGCTTCACTTTAGGGATTCTCATTATTTTTTCTATGGGCCTGCTGATGCTCTACTGTTGTTACAGAGTGCTCAGGTCACCAAAGTCAATACGTAAGTGCTCTTGTGCCTTACTTTGAGGGGGTCAGAAATATGACTCAGCAGAAAATAAAACTGAGGGGTCAGTTTTATACTCATCATTCATCATTTTGAATGTAATGAAAAGCTGAAAAGCTACCACATAGAATATTTAGTTTCATTAGGCAATTGGCAAATGTAAACCTACAATTAAGTAGCCATTGTGCTTCCCACCTATTTAAAAGTAAGTGAAGTAAGTTTCTTCGTCCTCTCTTTATGCCCTTCACCGTAGCCAATGTGGACACATCGGACTGGGAGTTCCCTGATGTGTGTAAGTACTACTTTGGCAGGTGTGGACAGTGGTCCAGTCTCCTGTTCTCTCTGGTGTCTCTGATTGGAGCTATGGTGGTCTATTGGGTGCTCATGTCCAACTTCCTCTTCAACACCGGCAAGTTCATCTACAGTAAGTTTACTGTACATCACAGTGAAGCAGTGGTAGTTGTTGAAATCCCTTTCACAATTACGGTATTTATTGCCATTGCCAGTATTGACTCGATTTTCTATTTTAATTTCATTATAATTTTCTCATTTGTGCAGACTACTCTCACAACATCAGCATGTCAAATTCAGAGTTTGGCACAAATGGCTCAGACAAAGGTAAGAATGCAAACTTTTGGTTCGTGTCCAAGCTGTAAAACATGAAGCATTGTAAAGTAAAGGCATTGGTGGATATCAACATGACTTGCAGTAGTCTCATAAAAATGAAGAAAATGTCCCCCATAAAATAATTTGCAATACAGATGTAGCATATAAACAGTAAGGCAACTATATGCCTTACTATGCATACAAATATATAATTTACACAAAGGCTTACTAAGCAAGTATTTGTGTCAATTATATCAGTGAACTAAATGTATTATTGAGTGTGAAAGACAGGAACAGACATGGCAGTTGCTTATAAAGATGATGTGTTTTCCTAGGTGATTTTTCATTGTGCTTTTCCAGTATACTTACTGCTATACTGAATACCATTACATTTCTGTTAAGCTCAACTGTCTCTGATGAGACTGATAATGTTACAGTACTTAATACATTACAGCTAGCCTGTTTCGCATTAGGATGCTGTAACAAGCAGTGCTTGCAGTAATGCCACTGTTAATTACAGTGTAGAAAAGCCTATGGGGACATTATTGTAACACAACTATTTACATCTTTGAGTGGAGAGTTGAGTGTAACTAAACTATCTCAAGCCGTGTTTAAATAAAAATTAATACATCTTTTAAATGCATTAATAGTTTAAAAGTGTAAATATTTTTGCTCTAACAGTTTGAATTGCAGACCTCGGTACTTAAATATAACTCAGATGGGCCTGTTCATTGGCTGTCCTTTTACATGTAGATTATCATATACTTCAGTATTGTCATACAATAAGAATATGCATTTCTTAGTATGGCAGAAGTATAACAACACCACAACCTGGATCAGTCTGCTTCTGGGGGTTCTATCACACAATTCACAAGGTTATTTACAGAGACTGCTATATCAGTTTCAGAGAGATAGGCCTGTAGGTGACACCTGTTTTTCTATGTTCAATATGTTCTGTAAGCATATTTTCTGTTGTGTCAGTCTTGACTAGTCAGACTTCCTCATTTAAGTTTTAATGTCTCTGCAATTTAAATCCTGTTATCACTCACATTTGGCATGGTTAATATTTTCCCTGTTTAGTAATCCAGTAGCTTCCCTATTGGGTAGGAAAAATTGGTACACTCTTCTAATGGTTGAAGATATGGACTTAACCTAGATAAGTGTTAGGCTTATTGTGCCAATTATAGTGAAGGAAATAATAACTTATTAGACTGAAATATCAGCTTAATCGAGAGTATTCTATTAATGGTGTTTTCCCCCTTTCTGTCACAAGTGATCTGTCCATACCCGGATACTGACCCTCAGAGCAACCACAGCTTCACCACCCAATACTTGGGTTATGGTAGCAGTGGTAACTCTACAGATGTAAGCGCCTTTGACCTGTGGTGGAGCAAAACCAACACCATCCCCTTCTACCTCATCGTCCTGCTGCTGCCCCTGCTCAACTTCCGCTCTGCTTCCTTTTTTGCACGCTTCACTTTTATTGGTAAGACATTGGCAAGCTCATGTTATGAGGTTAAAGTTTCAGTATGTGTTTCATTTTCATTGTGGAAAAACCTTTTATTTTTTGGTAGATCCATCTATTAATTTTTCTCTCTTTCTCAGGTACCCTATCAGTGATCTACCTGATCATTCTCGTAACTATTAAGGTCATTCGCCTGGGTTTCCATCTAAAGTTTTACTGGTTTATCTCAACTTCCAAGTTCTTTGTACCAGGTACAGTACATATTTGTCCAAATAAGTTGTCCCTGACAACCGTAGGCTATGCATAGATGGGTTGAGGGTATTTGTAACATTTTCATAAAAGATCACAAAAACAAATCATGTATTGAGCATGCATTTCATGTAATGTGCATGCATATAGTATGTGTAGATTTAATGTGTATACACAATATGGTTGAAGTTAATTATTTTAATGAATGAATCTGCTACTTGGAGCAGTACACAACAGTAAACAGGGGTAAACTGCGTTCAATGAGTGTCATCTAACCCGCCATATTTACTCTGTTCTAGAGTTCAGGGTGTTCTTTCCTCAGCTGACGGGTGTTCTCACACTGGCGTTCTTCATCCACAACTGTGTCATCACACTCATGAAGAACAACAGGCACCAAGAGAACAATGTGAGTGCTATTTCTTTGTATGTACAAAGACATTTTTTATTCACACAGTATCTATACATTTAACCCTCGTGATGTTTTCTGGGTCAAAATGACCCAAATCACTAGCTCTTTGTGGCAGATAGAAGGTGCTAAACCTAATTCTACAGCTTACAC
>JAODUG010004593.1:0-10478 GCA_027564795.1 Aphredoderus sayanus
CTGTAGAATTAGGTTTAGTGCCTTCTATCTGCCACAAAGAGCTAGTGATTTGGGTCATTCTGACCCAGAGTACATTACGAGGGTTAAGTGACTTAGTATGGAGAAGAACGAGGGGAAGTACATTTTAATACTAACATGTATGTTAGGATGGAATTGTGTAATGCTTGAGACCCAGGATTCACTACACCGGACTCTGACCACGTTAAAGGCGCTCCGGAGGTCCAGTTTTGTAAAGTCCCTCGCCCCACGCAGCGGCTCGATGGCAGAAGGGACGCGGGGCATCGGGTATTGGAACTTCACTGGCACGGTGTTGAGGCCCCAAAAATTGATACATGGTCGAAGCCCCACGTCCGACGAAGAAGAAGCTCAAGGAAGCTGGAAAAGTGGAGTGGACATTCTTTTCGAAGAACGAATAACGAAATACAGGCACAGCCCCTGACGATTTTGACTGTCCCACTCCTCCACTGAGGGCTTCACGCTCCCCAGCTCCATTGGCTCCTCCTCAGTGCTAGACCATTTCAGCGGAGAAACCAGGCGGGTTTCTCCGGTGTGATTTATCCGGGGGAGCCCTCTGTAAATCCGCCACCGGAGCGCGATGAAAGTCCAGTTGCGCACTTGCCGGGGACAGAACCTCTTCAAAAGTGAGGGGAGTTTGCTAAGCCAACAGGAGTTAAACGCAGCACCCAGCTGATTCAGCATATCCCTAAACCACAAAACGTATGGGACACAACAAGACAACTACTAGACGTCAGCGTGACAACATATACATTTAAACTGGTTATTTCTCTAAAACGGTTCGGTCACACATTTTTCTTTTATGTGCACAAATGTGCACAAACGAAATAAAATACTTGTATTCACTTTCTTGTCATATAGGGTACCAACTTCACGGAGGTGAGTTTATACTGTAGGTAGCTGACACATGCTAAATGTTTTGCCTATTGCCGATAGGCTACTCAAATCATCACGTGGTTGTCTGCGACAGTCGGCGAAATCATATCCAGAGAGTGACTTGTAGGCCTACATTATGTATTGTTCATTCAGTTAACCTATTAGAAATGCTTCATTAGAATCTTTTGTTGATATAGCCTATAGCCTACCTCAATGCTCGTTGATAGAAGGCCAGCGCTAGTGCTGGTAGCCATAATATAACCGTAACCGTAATATATTGCTGGGTCATGGGTATGGTTTACATGTCATAAGGTTAAAAAATCTTATCAGTCCATGTGTGTATCCAAAAGCTGCCACCGACTGCCTCGTAGAAACTGTAGAGGTCACGACACTGCGATTTCAAAAGACATAGCAGATGTAGAGCCTACAATAACCTTCATTCGTAAATTGTTGATGTCATTATTTGTAAAGTCTGCCTATAAATTGCTATGCTCAATAATGAACACAGATAGTATTTAACTGTAATTTCTTCAAATTGTCCGGTACATTGAAGCTTTCCCGGACATGTTGACCACACCATGTTTCTTGTAACCAAATAATCACAATTCTGGTCAAAGATGTGCAGTTTATAGTAATCAGGAATTATATTATTGCAGGCAGCCCACTTTCTTGAGATGAACCATCCCATTTCCTCATTTTGTTCATTGAATGTGAACGGCAGTGGGCTGAATGTTACAAAGCAGAGGAGTTGGGCTGTAGTAGGTTGAACAACATTCACATGGCTAACAACAACAAAGTGATTGTGTTTTATTGCTGTAGATGGATGTGTTTCAGATGTAAAGGTGGTGGACCACCTTTGTTGGTGCACAGTGCACTAAACCTCTTCCATTGTCCACAATGGTTGTGTGAACATTTTCCGATTTGATATTTCATGCAGTTCATATCAGAATGAGACAGCATACATTTATGATTAAATAAGACGGTATTGAAAGCGACATTTGGTACTGGTACTAAATAATGATGATGACAAAACTCACAAATGGGCTACTTATAAAGCACCAACAGGTTCCAAATATTCTACTACACTTCCTACATTATCATCATTGAGCAACAATACATTTAGAAGGTTTGTAACATTGATGAATGAGGGCCCAGGACGGAATTTTAACCCTCATAATGTCCTCTGGGTCAAACTGACCCAAATCACTAGCTCTTTGTGGCAGATAGAAGGCGCTAAACCTAATTCTACAGCTTACACACACATATGTGCACTGCTGGCACAACAAGGTGTGTGTTTGAAACACAAGGACAAAATGAAGGGTAAAAGGCACAAAAAAACTACATAAATACATAAAGAAATAACGGGCCGCCGTGTGGCTAAAAACGAGATTTCTAAGTACATTACGATGGTTAAAATGTCTTTTTCAAAACTTTCTATACAGATATCCGTCATCTAAAAGCGTAGGTCTCACATCGTTTTTACATCGTTTTACACCTTCAAAATACACGAAGGCCAGTAGATGGCGCAAGAGATCTAATTTACTGTTTGTGGGAGGATTTTAATATCAGACCCACTCTGGATGATGACATTGGATTGGAAACAATGAGAGAGAAAAACATATTGAGAGAGAAACCCGTCGCGACACAGTCGCCACATTAGATATCGGACATCTGTACATTCAAAACACTTTTGTGTTTTCGGAAGAGTTTTAAGAATCATACATCTCAACATCTATACATCTATGTTATAGGGTAGTGGCTTAAAACAAGAATAAAATATAGCCTATTCTTGCTATAGCCAATAAAATGAGTGATCAAATCTATTAGCGAATTATATATTCCATATATTTAGGCTACACACTATACATGACAGATGAAATCACCAAACTGTTGGTTGGATGTAGTAGCACTTTATCATCGTCCAGTGTCCCCACCCCCTGGCCCCTTGCATGTGTGTCAGGCAATGGTTCCGAGTGTCTCATGCTTGTCCCTGTAATTTTACCTGTAATGTTACTAGGTGGAAAATTGGCAGTACGGATATATGTCGAGTACTGTTCCCATTCACACATGACTCCATGAAGGAAATGTGCCTTTAAATTCCAGGGATAGACTACGTGTGAAAATGGCTTCTGGCCTATATACTCCAAACTGGAACACAGAGGACACCATTGATGTGGAGTAGTTTTCTTAATTTTTTCCTGGAGTCTCCATATGCACAGTAAATTGGCATCTGGTCTATAAAGTGTTGTAATATACCTCAAATGTTTTTGGTGTACCTTCAAAAACCTACTTAAAAAAATTTGTATAGACTCTTATGACAACATGTACATAATATGGACACTATATGCTCCTTTAATACTTACAATTGTAAACTGCACATTATCCTAATTGTAATTAACATTTAGTAATAAGTGAGACACATATAGAGCTAGTAAATTAAGGTGTGAACAGGCGGAGAGAGCTGTAGTGGAGCATGGTAAATGGTGGTCTTGTGGATTGGGTTGCTAGGCAAGACAGTCTCTTGGTGGCCAACCATGGAGGAGATGAGGGTATTTTGGACTGGTTGCTGAGAGATAAAGGAAACTATTTTGCCATAGTGAGAAAAAAAGGGAGAGTGAGGTTGCTATACTTGTTGTCATGCTGAGGGAGAGCTGGTGTAGACACGGAGAGAGCTTGAGCGAAGTTGGTTGCTGAGACAGCACTGGGTTTATTTATAGAGCACAGCCCAGCCATTCCTTGGATACTAGGAGCCAATCAGTTGACAGAGTGGGGGGGGCGTCCTAACCAATGACAATGCAGGAAGGGGGTTGTCAAAGGGAGAAGGTGCTCTAAGTGCATGAGCTTTCTTAAAGACAGATACCTTTTCTCAGTGCCAGGCAGATATACGCTCACTTAAAGTCTTTTATATTGATCGCATTTGTTTTCCTCCTTCTCGCTCTCACTTCCTCTCTTTTTAGCAGCGTAATCTGAGCAGGGCAGTCCTCATATCTTGTTTTGAGGCCTGTTGCCTTATAACAACAGTCCTCACTCAGTAACAGTGAGACTAGCTCTATTCAATAGACACACATAGCATAGACATGTGTTATCTATTCTTCACTCCCTGAGCCACTTATTTTTGTATTCACAATCACACAGGCCAAAATAATGATATAAAAAAAATATATATACAAAAAATCAGATGTTCTTATTTTCATTAAATATTTCACGCTTATACTCATACCTACATTGCTATACTTTGTTGATCTCAAGATGGCATTACACTTTGACACAGTTTAAGGTTTTAAGGGTGATGTTGTGTGTTTTCCACCATTTATGAACAACTTTTATCACTGTTCTAAGGATGATTCGGTTACCAGTTTTACGATAAACCACAGTAAAATTCTGCAGTTGAAAATATCTTCTTTTATGCTGCTGCCATCCCCTGCAAACTTCCGATGTAATGTCCTTACACCCAGCATCCATGGCTTTTAGGATATATGATTATGGGCCATTGGATACCTGAGTTGGTCGTATTTTACAGTACATTTCAATTCTGAAAATAATTATTCAATTGGACTGAATAATGATGAATAGGGTCATGTCATGTAGACATACTTTTATTAGATCCTAATATTAGCGTATTGGTTATGTTTGTACTATTTTGCATTTAATTATTTATCCAATGAATATATGTTTAATTGCAATCAAATAATATTTGATTAGGGTGAATTCATTTATTTTTGTATAAATTACTGACATTTGTATTTATAGTTTTCAGAAGATGAGCTAAGGTGGCATTTCTTCTTTCAGTTTTGAGAATGTGTTTAATGTTTTAGGATTTTTGTTGATTGAGAAAATGTAACTAAAAATGATTGAGAAAAACTAATAATTATAATTCTACATAACTGAACTATCCTAAAACATGCTGTGCAATGTGTATCATTAGAATATTAGCCTCCGTATTATATCCAGCAGAGGGAGGGGGAACTGAGCAGATATTATATTTGGGGTTTGTTATGTTACTTGAATAAATCATTTCTGTGTCAGTACTTCAAGAAAATCTCATTTGAAGAATACCTTGATAATACTGATATCCCTCATAATTTTGGTCAATATAATCATGATATGCCATTTTCATACCGTTTCATCTCTAGACTGTTTATTTAGGGTAATGGAGCAGGCAACTGCTGTGAACCTATTTATAAGATCTCAAAAGAATCGATGATATTGTTTTCCTTAACACTTCCATGTCAGCCTTACTACTATAAATCTAATAACTATTATAACAAGAGTTATAAGGTAAAATAATCAAGTTAAAGTGGAAAAAGATAGTAAAATAATGAATCCCTTGTATTCTTTCTTAACTTCTGTCAAGAAAAAAGGGGGAGGATAATGTAATTAAAACCCACACACAAAATGTGTGTTTACTTGATTCACGTATGAAAATGTAGTGCTGTATTTGTGTAACTCATCATCACCAGAATGCACAGAAGAGCTAGGTTTGGGCATTATGATATATATGGTATATATTCATGGTTGCAAACTTGTCACCTTGTCACTTGTCATATGTAATTTGTGTGATTCGTGCAGATCCAATGATTTTTTTAAATTGGGGGGTGGGGTCTGTGAGGACAATAACGGAATGAAATGAGAACCCTGCTGTTATAGTGAGTTGACTACACTTCCAGTCTACATATGGGCCACCACCCAATCTTATACTCCTATGGGGACCGATTATTATTTATTATTATTATTATTATTATTTAATTTATAACACTCATTATGATCAAGATCAAAATCAATAAACAATCTAAAGTTCTAAAATTCTTGACGTAACAATGACTGGTACCTTCTGCATACAGGCAGACCCCTACCTTATACAAATGTGAAAGGGGATTATATTGCATCACACATCAAAACAATACAACTTCATATGAAACAACCATATATGGCATGAAATATGCATGAGGAGTCAATAACCTCTTACACAGTATAAATGAAAATAAAAGTGAAAAAGTAGTTTAGATCTGGGCTTGGAAATAGCTTATCTCCCTAGTTGCTTATCCCTAGCCTGAATACTATTTTTTCTTTGGGGACCTATGTCACTAATAAGCAGAAGAAAGAGAGGGTGGAAATGAAAAGCAATTCGAACAATGTAAGAATACTTGCTATCTTATGTAATTTTGGTGGTGATCCAGGTGATTACTGTCACCTAACCTGACATGCCAGATGGTTTGTCCATCTGGGAAGCTGTCCATAGGAACGATTTGTTTAGGGCGGTTTCTGTCATAAACATCTTGTGACTTGATTGGATAAACCATTTGTCTGTCACCATAACTGTAACCACTCTGACCAACGAACCATATGACGTATAAAATTAAACTATCGCCGAAACCAGTGTGGAGTAGATCGAAAACATATTTTCCATCTAAAACGGCATTCAATGCTGTTGTTCTATTTTCAATGAAGATTTAGTCTTCAGTTGAGATATAACTGATGACATAGCATCATCTACATTTGCCTTTGTAGGATCCGCCATTGTTATTTTCAAGTCGTTTTCTCTGTCGTCACCCCTAACGACGACGCTGATTTGACAGTTCAGATGTTACTCGAACTACAATCGCCCTGATCCAGGCCTTCCCAGACTGATTCTCGCAGCAAAAATAAATTGAAGCTTGTGAGATCAGGATGGCTACGCGAGGCTAACTGTTACCTACATCAGAGGCAAAAGATGGGATTTCCCAGACATGGCAGTGATGTACATCTATGGCTCTCCTCTTCCGTTTCTAATGCAGTGTGATTCAGCCAAAATGAGTTGCTGACTAAAGGGCAGTTGAATCAAAGCGTGGATGGCTCTGGGTTCAGAACCTTAAAGACAAACTTGCAGGTTAACAACCACTGTTACTTACACTGGGAAATAATCTACATTTCATAAAAAGGATGCCTTTAAATACACTACAGTAACTTTTTCAGACGTTTTTGTAAAACAACTTGATCGTGATGTCACTTTGGGTGGTGCGGCCAAGCTAGCTCAAGCATAAAACAATAAATATGGATCACACCACTAGTTTAATGATAATTTTTAAGGACATGGTGGACCACAGCCATAACATTATAAACCTCCCAGGCATCAGAGACCAGGAATCATGAATTAGAAGAATTGTTTAGCATTAGAACGGTTTGCTATTGCATATCAGGATAGGCCAGGGGTCGGCAACCTTTACTATCAAAAGAGCCCTCTTCCACTCAAGAAAAATAGTTTGGAGCCGCAAAACATAACACAGCTTTTTATATACAAGTTTTAATATTTTTTTATTTTACCTGTTACAACAGAACACAATAAACAGACGTGCAGGCCTACTTTTAAATAAATGAAACACTGAACTATGCAGGCCTTTTTAAGTCCTTCCCATACTTGTGTAAAATTAAAATAAAACATAGTCCACTTTAATATAAAAAAAACATATAGTTGCAGCTTTGCAGTTTAAAAAAGTAAACATAGAATTATAAAAGGTAACTAAATAATTAAATAACTATATACTGTATATATAAATAAAATAAATATTTAATTAATAAATAACATTATTATTGTTATTCGTTTTTTGTCAAGGCTAAAAGGGAGCCACAACAAGGAGGCTGAAGAGCCACATGCAGCTCCGGAGCCACAGGTTGCTGACCTCTGGGATAGGCTATATAACTTATTGAGTGTTGACCCGGTATGTTGCCACCCCACCTGTCCCGTAAAGAACCAATACAATAAGGGATGTAATTTATCTCGTATTGCACCATGATGAAAACTACTAGCAAAAAGCAAGACTCACTAAATATCTGCTCTCACCTACTACTTATTATTGCCTACTACTGCACAGTGGCTAGCAGCAGCTACATGGAAGAGACATCCCCCCTCCCCCAAAGTGATGTAATATAGCTGTTTTGTAATGTCTTTCTATTGTAAAACATCTAAAATTGTGCGTAACCTTTAACTGTGCATAAACATTAATTTCTAAGTAACAAAAATAATGTCTTCAGATTCCAAGTTTGCCTGCAGCCTGCTGCCACACAGTCTGTAGGCTATGCGCCATGGGAAATTTATATGATTCCATTCACCTGGACCATTAGGCTAATGAACGCTTAGTGTATGCATGCTGCATCTGTGTGCAATTGGTAATGTAAGCGGCTATATTTAGACCGGCCAATCACTGGTCAAGGTGAAAACCATCTGATTCCAGTCAGACTCCTAGGTACTTAAACTACTTCACTTGGGGTAAGGACTCATTCCCTACCTTTCCTGCTGAGAACCATGGCCTCAGATTTAGAGGTGCTAATTCTCATCCCAGCCGTTTCAAAATCGAACAGATCCAGTGAGTGCTGAGAGTCACGGACCGATGATGCCATCATGACCACATCATCTTCAAAAAGCAGCAATGAGATCCCCAGGCCACCGAACCACAACTCCTCCCCAACACGACTGCACCTTGATATCCTGTCTACGAATATCACAAACAGGATTGATGACAAATGCAGCCCTGGCAAAGACCAACCCCCACCTGAAATGAGTCCGACTTACTGCTGAGAATCCGGACACAGCTATTGCTTTACTTAAGTAAAGTAAATGGACTGCATTTATTTATATAAAGTTGATATTTAACGTTCATTTGTTACTAAATGGAAAATAATGGAGTTCGTGGAGGTTTGAATAAGTAATCTCAGCAGGAGATTTGCGCTTTGCAAAGTGCGCTAAAGAGCCTGTTAAGTTACTTTATATTTTCAAAACTAGACCACATCACCGACTTGGGAACACTGCAGCTGCAGAAGATTAACTTATAAGCATTGATCTAGGCATAAAGTACTCATATTGCATGATGATGGAAAATATATTATATAACAAGGTGTGCTTTCTAACATGGCCTCAGTAGTATTTTAGCTATTTTGGGACAACAAATCTTACAAATCTCTGACAAATAGGCCTACCCCGTATTAACTATAACTAATGAAAACTAAACTAAAATGAAGCATTTTCTAAAAACTAAAACTAAACTAGTAAAACAATTATACATAGCCTTAAATTAAATAATAAATGAACAGACTTGAATAAAGTAAAATATAAAATGGGATTAAAGCAATTGTCTTTAACATTAACAGAATTATATACCATACCACAACGAAATTAAATTAAATGATAAAAAATCCAAATAATTGACCCATATCGATTAACATGGCGAAAACAATCGCAACCAAGGTTATACTGGTTATACAAAGCAATTACTTTTCATCTCAGAACAAGAAGTGAGGAGAAACCAGGTGTGTACAGAAGAGTTATTTATTTTTAATTCACATTAAATATATTTTTAGGCATATTGATTTTCCACCACACTTTTGCCTTATGTGACGACGTCACCACTGCACCAAGCGAACAATGATTCTACCACTCTTTAAAGTTAGATTTATCCTTAAAGTTATTTGTTATATAGTTTACATGTAGCATGTGTATGCTGCCAACAGTTATTTACTCTACTTCTATTTTCTTTTCTTTTTTAAATAATAATTAATAAAAATAATTAAACATATTATATAACTAAGTAGTAGTAGGCATTTAAGGTCACAGTTCCTAAAACGCAGAACCCTAAAGAGACTTTTACCGACTGTGAAAAACACCCAAAGAAAGATGCCCAGGGTCCCTGCTCATCTGCGTGAACGTGCATTTGGCATGCTGCAAGGAGGCATGAGGACTGCTGATTTGGCCAGGGCAATAAATTGCCATGTCCGCACTGTGAGATGCCTAAGACAGCGCTACAGGGAGACAGGAAGGACAGGAAGGACAGCTGATCATCCTCGCAGTGGAAAACCATGTGTAACACCACCTGCACAGGATCGGTACATCGGAATATGACAGGTACACCTGCGTGACAGGTACAGGATGGCCACAATTGCCCGAGTCACACCAGGAACACACAATCCCTCCATCAGTGCTCAGACTGTCCTCTGAGGGCTTGTTGGCCTGTTGTAAGGCAGGCACCAGACATCACCAGCAACAACGTCGCCTACCTTTGCTGGACCATACAGGAGTGGCAAAAAGTGCTCTTCCCTGACGAGTCATGGTTTTGTCTCACCAGGGGTGATGGATGGACTTGTGTTTATCGTCAAAGGAATGAACGTTACACCGAGGCCTGTACCCTGGAGCGGGATATATTTGGAGGTGGGGGGTCCGTCATGCTCTGGGGCGGTATATCACATCACCATCCGAGCTTGTTGTCATTGCAGGCAATCTCAATGCTTTGCGGTACAGGGAAGACATCCTCCTCCCTCATGTGCATGCTCATCCTGATATGATCCTCCAGCAGGACAATGCCACCAGCCATACTGCTCGTTCTGTGCGTGATTTTCTGCATGACAGCAATGTCAGTGTCCTGCCATGGCCAGCGAAGAGCCCGGATCTCAATCCCATTGAGCACGTCTGGGACCTGTTGGATTGCAGGGTGAGAGCTAGGACCTTTCGCCCCAGAAATGTCCATGAACTTGCAAGTGCCTTGATGGAAGAGTGGGGTAACATCTCACAGCAAGAACTGACAAATCTGGTCCAGTCCATGAGGAGGAGATGCACTGCAGTA
>JAODUG010004594.1:0-10478 GCA_027564795.1 Aphredoderus sayanus
TGTGGTCATTGAGAAGACCTCTGCTGTACGTGTCAGCTTCTCTATTTCCCAGGAGGTCACCATCACTGTAGACAATCCCCTGTCCAACAAGATGTGTGGAGCCTGTGGCAACAACAACAACAACCCCAAAGATGACATGATAACTGCAGATGGACAGGTTACAGCCGATGTGTCTGTGGTTGTTGGCTCCTGGAGGGCCGGGGACTTCTCTAGTTGGTAAGTGCTTACACAGCAATACATCACACAAAGCCTGATACATTATTACATTAGCTCTCCCTTGGTTTAAGATTAGTCACTTTAACTGTTTCTCTTCACACTTCTTGAAATCTATTTGGAGCTGCAGGTTTGATCATGAACTCATCATGACCACTATAGTAAACATGTACTGTATGTACTATGAGCAATACTTGTTTATAAGAACTATACAAACATAATTTAATCTCAATGAGAGTGTGTTGTTTAATTGCATTTGTTCCAAGAAATGCCAGAGAATTCTCTCCAGCAGTTATCGAATATGATGCAGAGATTCACAGGCATAGGTTATCAGAAGCCACAAAGCATGAAAATCCAATTGCTGCTTGTCATCCCAAAATGATTCAAGTGCTCATCTAGGTGTGGCATTATACTTAGCCTGCCCTGTTTAGTGCTAAGCTCCATATAAGTTGTTTTAGCAATTCCATTCTCTCTTAAATGTTAATGGCCTTATTACTGTACATATGACATGTTTTACTTTTCATGAACTCCCTGCAGTGTTCTAGTTTTTCATATTGTGATTATGTGGCTCACCTTTACAAGTGGACCTTTAAATTACAATTATTAATTTACATTTTAGTGGCTAATTTGCTGGCCCTGCATTGACAACAGGATCATCAGTCCTACAGGTACAGCAATGCATCACTCATATAAAATTGTATAAAAGTAGACTGATTTTGTCATGGAATTTAACTGAGATCCTTTGTTGTCATATTTACAGGATGAAGACACAAAGGAAACATTTTTTATAGCCCAGATGCTGTAGTTGGCTAATGACTTATTCATGTATTCAGTCATTTTATTAGCAATGTCTTTCATTTTAACCCTCATGATGTCCTCTGGATCAAACTAACCCAAATCACTGGCTCTTTGTGGCAGATAGCTGACGCTAAACCTAATTCTACAGCTTATACAGACATATGATGTGTAGTGCTGCACAGTAAGGTGTGTGTTTGAAACCCGAAGACCACAGGAGGGTTATAAGGAAAAAATATATACATAAATAAATAATTAATAAAGAAATAAATACACACAGCAATGTCAATGAAATTAAACATACAATCATGCACAATCAGATGGAGCCATCTGGTGGTTCACGATTATATTGTAAGGGCATCACTTCTAAATTGTTTTGTACCAACCCCAGAACAACAAATTTATGTCCAGGCGTGTTTGAAAGGTATAGGAAGTGTGAGCCTGTTAGTAAAGTAAAGGAATGCCAGCCTTTCAACAGGTATGGGAGAGGCATGCAATCAAGGGTGGAAAAATTACTGTGAAGCATAACTTTGAAGTTAGCAGATGAGATAGGCCAAATGTGTTTGTCACAAGAATAAAAACACACACAAAAACGTCCTTCACTCAGTGAAATTCAAAGGGCTTGCTGCATTTTCTTGCAGCATATATAAGCTTCTTTTTCTGCAGGTTATATAAGCAAATCAGTGCACTCAGTAAGTTCTGTAAAGGTATTGTGGTATCAATATGACAATGCATTAACATTAAAAAGAATACGAGAGCACTCAGTCCTTTAACTCAAATTTTAAACGTACTGAACAACTTCCACTTGGATTGGAGTAATATTGTAGTAATGAAGTTGTGCACTTTCTCCACCTCTGCTCTCCACAAATTGAAAATTGAAATTTGAATCCTTTATTATCATAACAGTAAACTTTACAACAACGTGTTCTTTTTCCTGTGGACATAAAATTATGTAAATAAAATGTTGGGACATTTAACATTATGTAGGGTTAGGCCTAGTGCCTGTGGAATCTAACAATGTGGTGTGGTTTTACCGTAAGAAGCCAGTTCACACGCTTCTGAGACAAATATATTTACTAGGCTGTATTTTATATTGCATCAGCCTATTTTGTGCATAAACTATGGAAGGAAAAATGTGCGCTGCTGTGCTGACGACAAATGTACAAGCAACATGTAATTTCGATGAATAGTGGCTCTGATTGCCGCGGCTTGTTTACCCTGGTCAGGGCTAGGGTAAATTTGGAGCGTAACCCTCAGTAGGTGAAAACTCACACCAGTAGGCAACCCCACCCCCTCTACATAGTTCATTCCCAAGAGTGAAGGGGTGAAGCAGTTTGCTCATACTCTGAGAAGTAACACCTGTGCCGACGAATGTTTTGGTTAAACATTATTTTTGTTTGTACGTAATTCTATGTTTTTGGGACGCATATGCATATCTTCGATTTACGATATTCCATTGAAGGCTGTAGCAGAGGAAAACCTGCTTTTCAACAAACAGAACATCGCTAAATCTGGGCGGGGAAAGGATCAGCGGCTACAGCTTAAACATATTTGGTTACTTGCATAATTTCGGTGAGTTGATTTGATTTTTACTCATAACTTATTTTACAGAATGCGCTTGCAATATAAGTGATGCAACGCATATGTGACTGGATTCGTTTTAGTTACCATTCTTATCTAAAATGCTTGTTCTGTCCGCATTTTTCATTACTTTAATCTTGATGCGCTTTTAGTCACGTGACCACAACTTCGCTATATTGTAGATTTCTTGTTGGAACAGTTAGCATTAAACATTAAATAAAGCCACATTGTTTTCATTATAAGAAAGTCAAGAAGATCGTGTTGCTTGTGTGTACGTGTTCTGTTGGTGGGGTTACATAGGCTTGTTTACGTTTGTTTACATGTATTGTGAAATACATGTATTCTTTAGTTTTGATGAGTTTAATGCATGATGCGGCGACACCTTTGCTGGGAAACTGGAGCAACATATATGAATTCGCCACGAACATCTATCAGTTCTGCCCATGTATCACGTTACAGATGGGCTACATTACAGACATTACGATTATTTTGGCCCATGGTATACCAGAGCAATGCACAAGTTAAATACAACAGTGCATGTAGTTGTTCTCAAGTGATTTGCGAAGGTGTCGCGGTATTCCTGCTTTCCACGATCCCCGTGTCCTAGCATACACCAACACGGCAAACTTTAAGTAAAACGTACAAAACACAGGAGTGCATCTATCCCCCCCTCCCCCAATGACGCGAGGGTACGGGGAGGCAGCGACACACGTTTCTCGTCCCTAGCATTTCAGCTCCATTTGGTATAAGCCTTAAAGTAATACCGTTGGGTGAAGAAAAGTCTAACCATGCCCCTGTGTGTCATAGTATATACCATTATGTATGTGTGAGATGGCTAACCCATGCCAGCAAGGATATTATAATGATCACCTTCAGTCTGTTGACCAGTATCACATGCAACTCAACACTTGGGTCTTGTCTCAGATAGATCTTCTGCCAAGCCCTAAAATTATGTGGTGCTCAGTCAGAAATAGCCCATCTTCATTACCAAGCCAGGGGCCATTATATGACATATGTTAAATTGTATATAATATACTGTATTATAATAATAATAATAATAATAATAATAATAATATACTTTACTCATACATAATGTATCTAGCTGACATACAACATTTGAGTCCATATCAACAGAGCTTATTGGCATAGCAAAGTAATTTTATTTGAAAAATATAAATAACCTGATAGATATTCTTAAATTGGCTTATTGGTAAAAGTGCCATTGAGGTTTGTTTTGAGTTGATTTGAGGAAAGGGAGTTGAACCTGGTATAACAATGTCTAAACCAAACTGTTATTCTTGCTTCAGTAGCATCCTTCCAGACACATTTACATGCATCTGTAAAAATGTAAAATCAAAATATGCCATTTCATTACCATGTGTAATGTACAGTCATTTCTCTGAATTTCTTAACAGTTGGAATGGAGACTACAGTGTGGGTGACTTTGTGCTTGTGTTTTGCTCCTACTTTGGGTAAGTATCACATAATCATCCTTGTCTCTAGCTCTTCATGCGGACGTGACAATTGAATATTCAGTTAACCATTAGGGGTGTGAGCATTTGACTACTACACTATTATGGTATTTTATGCACATTGCATTATGGGAAGTCAGTAAGTATGCATGGCATCGGCAGAAACAGGAAAATGGAGTTGATTATTGTTTTGAAGAGATTTGGGTAATTTTGGTGCGCCTACTATGGTTAACCAAATAACCACTCATGAACCCTGCAAATTATGTTAATATCAAAATTCGTCTGAATGCACATATTTTCTTGAGAGTATGCAGGTCAGTTGATATTCGGACTTGTGAAGGACCGTTCTCTTGTAGTTGTAGATTTATACTGGGCTTTATTTATTATAGTTGTAATCCTGCAGTGGCTTAGTTGAGCTTTATTTTCAGTTTATTCTGAGCTCTTTTCACAAATGAACCAATGTGTTCATATAACAGGATCAGCTTTTGGCAGAGAGGTTTTAGGTAAGTGTTTGCCAATGGCAATGCATGGATTTCCCTGCTCAGTTGGTTGGTGGTTGGAATGCAAGTTTTCTGATGAATACTCAATGGTTGCAGTTTTTGCAAGTAGCCTACATACCAGCAGTAGAAAAACACTGATATCAACCTGAAACTGTTGATATCACTGTTGCCACTATGCTTCCACATTGTTAGTTTATGTCCAAGTCGTACTCTCTCTCTCTCTCTCTCTCTCTCTCTCTCTCTCTCTGTGTGTGTGTTTTCCAGTGCAAGTTTTGAGAGGTTACTTATTGGAACATTTGCCAAGTTTCCACGTTTATTGTAGGTCTGTGGTTTGAAGCTGTGTATTGTCTTTGATGCATGCCATCTGGTAAGCTTGATACTAAGCAGTCATGTTGGCCCATATACCCCATCTCCCTTTTTTATAAAACAATGTAAAATTACAATTCTTATTGTAGCAGTAAACAAGTCGCAGTCATAGAGAAATCACGTTATCGTTTGTGGGCAAAAAGAGTCCTCTTAAAGCTAACAAAATGGTCAAAGTCAATGCATGAGATTTAAACTGAACAATTGTGCAATTGTGTGTAGACATAACTGTTAACAGAAGACACGCACATAGAATCTTGTATTGACAATGTTTTGTTTCCTCATCAATAAAGGAGATATGAAAAAGACTAGTCATGCTCAACTGATCCTGGCTGATGACAGTATTGATGAGGACCAAAGCGACAAAAGGATTATTGATTCTGTTTTTAGGGACAGAGCAGCTAACAAACTCCCCTTTATTCTGTATCTT
This sequence comes from Aphredoderus sayanus, assembly GCA_027564795.1. Taxonomy (NCBI): domain Eukaryota; kingdom Metazoa; phylum Chordata; class Actinopteri; order Percopsiformes; family Aphredoderidae; genus Aphredoderus; species Aphredoderus sayanus. The sequence goes on from JAODUG010004594.1 coordinate 5,355, forward strand.
CAGACTACCATCCATTTTAGTTTCATTTTAAACAAATTATAACAAAAATATGTTAGGTAAAATTAGGTATTGTACTTTTTGAAAATGTAGCCACTCACTGTCTACTAGCTGCCTGTTTTGTGTGGGTGCTGAACAAAAGAATCCCCCATTTCTATTCAGCCCATGCTCTGTAAATGGGAACAAAAACAAAGTGGTATAGACCGCAATACATGACAATATCCTAGACTTGGTCATGCATATCCAATGTGTGGGGTAGAGCTTCTGAGACAGCATTATATGGCACTGAAGTGAGAGAGGAGTTTAAATATCAACAACCTTTCTCCATAATGACTGACTATACCTTTTTAATATAAACTATACTACGTTGAAGCTACAGTATTCAGTGATTACGACAGGCTAATAAGTTATGTCTTAATTACTGTATCTCTTTTATTGCCGTGGAAGCAAAAGCAATATCCTTGCACAATGTATGATATACAGTGATTCCTACACAAAACCTCCCCAATGCTCCAATCTTGTGTACTGCCACTTGCATTGCTGGCATGGAGAGCACACATTCCTTTGTTTACCTGTATGATTACTACCAAAGCTATGGGTTGCAAGGATTAGACCATAATTCCAATTTTTCATTAAATAGATTGACAGTTGAGCCATAACTGAACTATTACAACCCTTAATATGCAGTAGTTACGCTACTACAATGCTAGAGATGTGGATCTTGTCTTTTATTTATATTATACTCTAAAAATAAATAATAATAAATAATAAATACTTTATTTATATTAGATAGCTTTTGGATAAGCATCTTTATCTATATTTCTATACACTAGTCTACTACTTTCTATTTGGGTAAAAAACACAGGCAGCCATAACTATCAATGTCCTCAGTCATCTGCTTAATTTATTTTTCTTACATTTGTGTGATATCTTTTATTAGTATTTTATTAATTGTTTTTGTTTTTTTTAAACGTAGGAACTACAGTTTAACTCTAACCAATCCACGTGTTTCTCACACACTTGTTTGAGAACCTCTGAAACAGTATTTATTTATTTTCCTCATTTCCTTTTACAGCTTCAACAGCAGAGGAAGTTAAAGGTGAGGCGGTTATTTTGAATAACATACTATATTGTTTATATTTAAATTAGGTTAACTACATTGAACTGACTTCAGACAACTTTGTAAATTTACTTTAAGACATGTATTTTATTCTGACCTCAGAATTGGTATGCAACCATTGTCAATAGTGATATATTTAAAGTGTGATTTATTGCATATTAATTCGTTTTTTCTGTCCCTCTTGTTTTCTACCAGACCAAGACAGTGATTTTCATTACGGTGGGTGTTGATTCTGAGCTGATAGATGCATGCTGTTAACATTTCGCCCTTCACAGGAAACATCTGGGAGGTCAGGGCTAGATTCCCCTCTTCCCATCATTTCTCCAGAGCAATGGAAAAGCTTCACCCACAGAGGCCAAGCTTCCGGAGTTACGTTGCCTGATATTTATGACCCTGCCTTCTGTAATCCCTTTTCTAAATCCGCCCTACAGAGGGAAATAAAATATAACCCTTTTATTAATACCAATGCAACATTATCAAGTTAAATTGTGTATTAGTTGAAAGTGGGATCTGGCCTGATATTCAAAAATGCCATAATATAACAAATAAATAAAAGAAAATATAATAAAATGGTGGTGGCAGGTGGTAGCGTATACAAATATTACATGAGGATTACATAGATTTAGGTCATTTTTACATTCCAGTCTCTTTTTTTATTTTTTTATAATACTTTGGCTTGGTCCATGTGGAAGTGTAGTCTTATTTGTCCCAACCCCCCCTCTTCCCCCACCACACACACACACACACACACACAAGCAAGTCCTAAAATATCATAGCATGTTGATCAACCAACATTGTATGCTTGTTTCAGATACAGCGGCATGTATGTACAGCTGGTTTCAGCCAACTTTGACGAGGAGTGTGCCTTTTAAATACATTCACATGATGACCCTTTTTGTTCTATTTCAGATTATGAATCCCTAAGAATCGCTGGCTTGTTTTTTGCTGTTGTTCTGTTTGTCTTGGGCATTGCTCTTATTGTCAGTAAGTACATCATGTGTAATCATCATGTTCTCCTGGGTTGGCTGATAAACAAGATGGCATTTGGTTTCAGTCAGTGGCCAATGACTTGCATACATAAAGTCTACCTGTGCTTACTATTAATTTAAATTACAGGCCGCAAATGTACCTGCTCAAAGAGAGAGAGACCAAGGTAAAATTCTGTTCTATTTCAGGTTTTGAAAAGAGATGTCTGATTTTAAAAGGTTTTAACATACAAATGATGGTTTTCCTCCCATTAGGCCCAGAGGTCCTGATGCAGAAGCGTGTATTCCTAGGGGTAACTATGTACTATTTACTGAGGATATATAAAACTATATATATATATATATATATAAACTCTTTGCATGCAGTGTTTTAAAATAATTATATACATGACATTCTAAAACTTTTCTCTACAGTGGAATAGCTGGCAAAGAGGTGTCTGGTAAGGGTCTATGAGAATCTGATTCATATCTGTTTCAAGCAGTTTAAAACCGTATTTTAACGTGCTTTCTTACTTGTTTCTACAGTGGTACATATGTGCCTATATGCCTATGGGAGGCGCCAAAGTCTGAACACAGTACAATTTGTCATGCTCTTCCACCTGCCAAGAACACGCCATGCTTCTTTTCATTTTATTCATTTAAGTGTCTCTTTTGGTACATTTTTGTTATCCATATAGCTCTAGGCTGTGACACAGTTTTGCAGATGTAATTTGATGTTGAGATTTATGTTTATTGTTATTATTTTTATTTTTTGTGTGACTTAAATAAATATTAGAATATTAATGCACAGTGTCATGTGGGGAGGAGCCCAATTATTCCTAGGACTAGTTTGTTTGTTTATTTATATATATATAGACAATTCCATTGATATCTTAGACAAAACAGCTTTCTAGAAGTGCAATGTAAGTATTCCAACTTAACTTAGGCTGTACTCTCTTTTACTGCTTGCTAATTCAATATTTGAGTTACTTTAGGCACATTAACACGTGACAATAATTCAGCATTTCTTACAGAGCACTGCTTGACTGTCCAGATAGCATGTCCATGCTTGAATAATTGTCTACTCGACTGTAAAGCAAACAGATTAAACGAGACGTCGTTGCCGGTAGAGGGCGACATTGCAACATTCATCTGTACCCTGCAGAGACGCAGTACTCCGCATCCAGATAAAGCACCGCTGAATGTGCTTTCCTTCCACTGTACCTGCAACCTGCAACCCACCAACTGAGGAGTTTGTGAAAATTCAAGAAGACGCGCCTTTACATATCTGCAGTGCAGCCATGGCAACAACGGGAGGTTTGTTTATTTTTTGTAACTTTTAAGGGAATTTCAACCAAAAAGTCTACAATGCAGACTACGTTTTTTTTAAATTATAACCGATTACAGCAGACAATAAAAGCTGTACTCAAAATTCCTATTAATGCTGCCTCTTTGTGTAGCATAATTGATCATACATGGGCAAGTATTTGCTACAGCTCGTTCTTTTTTATTGTAACAGTATTAAAGTAGTCAATTTAAATATGTGAAAATGCAGTTTAAAAAACAGTAGGCTGATTTCGACTTAAAATATATCCAGTAACAGTAGTCTACTGTAGGCTACACGCTGTGGTTTGGACATCTTATGTTCCCACTAACTAGTAAACCTTACAGCGTCTGGGGATTCTCAAGAAGCGCCAACTAAGACATTTGGGGTTCAGCATTATACAAGCCACGTACTGTACCGACGCCTATGTGCAAGGCTGCATACCGTGCCACCCCCATATGTGGAACAAAATGGGCTACTTATGTGCGCCTATGTTACTATTATTCACTATTGGGTGATGTGACGTGCTGCATTTGCACTTGTATAGGATCATTGTGAAACTTGCATTTTGCTGGTCGACATCGTAAAATGTCCTTTACCGTTTACGTGGCGCATCGTGTTCTGCTGAGCAAAGACACTGCATTGATCGCTGGTGAGTCCCTCGGTGATTCTTGCAGTATATACTTGGACGGTTGCCAGAAAATGGTGCTGTTTTTTCCTAAATACTTTTAAAGGCCACTTGCTCCTCGCCCCCTCTCTTATTATTATCTGAACAATGCTGTCCGTGGTGCTGAACCACGGAAACCACAGACACGCCTATAGGAATATTTAAATGTAAAAACATAATCTCATCAAAGGGTATCTGAGTACTCTTTTTCTTTGCAGAAATCTTCGACTCTCCAGAACGTCATCAGAGTGACTTTGATTATGGTAAGATTAACACATCCATCAGACTGGTAGTATTTCTATCATTATTTTTCACAGAATATCAAAAATGTTATCTCTGTTCTGTGTGATTCAGTCCATTTCATTCGAATGAACATGTTTTATAATTGTACATGCATTAATAATATGTTGACCCTTGCAGATTATGAGACACTGAGGACCACAGGAGTTATCCTTGCCATAATCATGTTTGTCTCTGGCATTTTAATAGCCCTGAGTAAGTGAATATTTTCCAAAATGGGGTTTAACTACAACATATTCCGTATACTCTTTACCTTTGTAACTTCTGTAACTTATTATTTCTTAAACAGGTAAAAAATTCACAAAATGTGTAAAATCCTCATCCAAGTAAGAGCTTGCGCAAGGCTTGGTGGATGTTTAGCCTGTGCATGTTGAATGGACCTGACTTTTGAGGACAGACAAATTATTTCAACCAATATTCAACCAACCAGTTCTACCCCAGCTACCATATGCCTTTTATATCTTTGCTTTGGATGCCTCTCATTTGACCCCTTACCAGTTACACGGCCAAAAAACAGAAACACACTCTTCAAGAGCTTTTGATAGAACAATGCACGGCAGTCATCATGTTATATTTTCATAATTTTAAATGGACACTTCTCTTCCTGTCTTCTCACACTTCTGTGGACAGTGAACCTTTTGCCAGAGTTGATTGACAGGCGATCTGACTAATCAGAAGGCCCAGATGTTGCTATGCGCCACAGTATGTGTGTGTGTGTGTGTGTGTGTGTGTGTGTGTGTGTGTGTGTTGG
>JAODUG010004595.1:0-10478 GCA_027564795.1 Aphredoderus sayanus
GAGTAATGATAGCGGAACGAGATGACGAGATTAATTGACAGACACATTTTTGTATTGCTGAGATCTGTACAATATCTTTCCTTCTAAAACATGTTTGCCCATCCACCACTGGAACACAAAATGATTTCACTAATACCAATCCTGTTATAAATTGACAGGTGAGTTTACCGATGTGAATAACACTTCTTACTACTAATGTAACCATTTTATTCATTAACAATTGTTTGATAACATTTTAAGATGTATGAGTTATTATGCCAAAAACTGCTTTTATTGTCCTTGACGATTGACGATCCAGTGTGAACTGCTTTGAAACATACTGTTTTTAAATGGGAAACATTAATTTTGCACAACTTTCTTAATGTTATGACTGCCAATGTATACTTGCATTTTTTTCTCCCAGATGCGCTTAATTTCTTTATTAATTTTGATATGTAAGGCTTTACATCAATTATTTTCAGTAGTTCAAATATGCTAAAAGTACACGTACAATTTATGCTACATGTTTTAGAAATATTCTTGCAATCATAAGCCATGCAGTATGGAACTGTACAGAATAATAATTAAAATAATCATTAGCATATTTGTTTGTTCATTGTATTAGTACATGTATGGCCAATCGTTGAACTTTGCTAATTACAATTAGGATGTTTAGCAAATGCTTTTATCCAAAGTGACAAGATTTAGTAAAATTACAAGTATTAAGATTTGAACATTGTGGATGCACTCAGTCACCTTGGACATAAAATGTAGGCTTGTAGTGTATTGTATATTCCTAAATATATTGGAGCAATCTAAGATCAAGCACCTGATATAATACAGTGGTCATTTTATATTGTCACTTGTCAATAGTTTCTATATTTTAGATTTACAAAAACTCATGAACTTGCACGTGTATTTAGCTTTACAGTTTATATTACGGGTATTAATTCTATTTATCTACCGAAAATAACAATTGATTGTTATTTTATTATTAATAGTTACACATTAATAAAAACATCCGATTAAAGTACCAATGCAAGATTACGCTATTGCTCTCATGATATGAAAATACCAACTGTTATTTATTAACCTCCAAACCACATAGAATGGAATGGGGAACTGCAAGTTGTAGTATGAGGTCTGACCAATAAATGAACAATGCTGGTTGTAAGTCAAAAACAAGTCAATATCCAATTTATTCTTATGAGACATGATATTCATGATTTGAGTTCAAACTGCCATAAAAACCTGTATAGTAGATGCTTTTATATAAATACATACAGTACCTGTAATATCTGTATTAGATGCCTAGTTTTTGTATAATGCTTATGTTCTTTTACTGTATATTCTAAGTTTGTTAGCCTACGGCCTACTGTATATGCCTGCACAATGCACATGGATTTTAGGCTACCTCTAAGAACACTAGCTTCAGCTATATTCTGCGACCCATACCATTGAGAGACAGTTTTGTGAATTAAAGTTGATATTGTTTATGTTTACTGTGGCTTTTAACCCAGCACATGGCTGAAATTATGTAAAATGATACAATATGAATATTAAATATGTAATTAGGATTTCTGAAAGTATATTTGTTTCATTTTAATGTTCGTTTGCTTTTAAAACTGTGGGAGCCAGACTGTTCAAGACTGACAATCTCTAGTCTATTATAAAATTATACTTGTCTGTGTGCGTGTGATAGATAGCTATACATTTTAAATGCACAATTGAATGGCATTTCCTTGCATAGGCTCACTTTTGCGGCATGAAACAATAAAAACAAGATAAAAAGTTCAATAAATATAAATAGAAGCCTGTATATTGCGCAGAAATGTAGCAGCTGAGGGGGGAATTGCACAATAATAAAATAAAAATAAATTAGAGTTTGGTGATCAATGATCGGTGCAGTGCAGAACAAAAAACTGGAGGGTGGGGGGAGGGGAGGCCATTAAAGTGACCTGTGTCATGTATGTGGCAAGGGGGTTATTTCTGCTTTCAACAACCTGATAGGGTGGGGGAGGAAGCTGTTATACAGAACCTCTTACCAGAGGGCAACAGGCAGACCAGTCCATGATGGGGGTGGGTACGGTCTCTGATGATACCTGGAGCTCTGGCCAGGCAGCGCATGCGAGCGGTGTACTGAATGGAAGGAAGTGAAGCCCGGATAACCTTCTCCGCTGTCCTCACCACTCTCTGTACAGATTCCCAGCCTGAGGCGTTACAGTCCCCACACCAGATGCAACTAGTCAGCGTCCTCCTATTCTCCCTCTGTAGAACGTGGTGAGGATGGGAAGGGGGAGGTTTGCTCTTCTCATACAACACAGAAGTTAGTCAGGAGCCATTGCTGTGTGTGTATACTGTATATGTACACATTGCTGTCACACTCCTTATTAACATCTCTGCCCCTCTTTAAGGATTGTAACCTCAGACCTTTCTACAGCCTAGAATGTCCCCTGTATTTAGTGTAACATACTGATATCGCTGTCAGGACCAGTAGTCAGTAGTTATGCAAATACAACAGAAAGCCTATAGAGTTCACCTTACCCATGCACTTCTGTTTATCTGCTGTTGCTATCCTGTAACAACTGCTGTGCACCTCAGTGGTTTAACCCTCCAGCTGTCCTGTGGTTTAACCAGCATTGCAGTTCCATCAGTTGGTCCAGGTCCTCTTCCTCCATGATGTCCACGTCCCTCCCTGGCCCCCAGCCACCAGGGCCCACCTGCAGCCCAGAGCATACCACTGAGCGTACCACTGACTCTGGGTGTGCTGGGTGTCATCGTCGCCCTGGTGATGTTATCTTTTTATATGCGTATGGGAAAATTACTCAGTAGGCTTTCTAGTATGGATTCTACTGATTTTACACAAATAGCCTACAAGGCTTTATTGATGCTTCATGGATTCTGTCTTCACTTTAAAATGAATGATGTCTGGATGTAAACACTATATCTTAATGTACAGTTGCATTGTGTTCTGTGTTCAACAGGAGACAACTGGCTGCAGCTAAAAGGAACTTTAATGTCCCTGTTTGACCTGGATTTGTATTATCTGGAGTGTGCTCAAGGTAATTTATTGTTCAGGTCAAAAACTATAGAATACATTATGAAATTAAATATATATTGAATCTATTACCATGTAAATTATTTGCATATCTGTTAGTGCGAGAGAACTATTATATGATTTTTCCCATCATACGTATACTAGGATTTTAAAACACTTTTTTTCAATTCAGTCCATTGACTGCATGCAAAGTGAAGGCATACACTCACATCATGCACATGCACTGCCCCCAGTGGCTAATAGATGCAGTACTTAATCAAACCTCCCTTCATTCTCCAGGTCCATAATGTTGGTCAATAAGGTCAATAAAAACTGTTGTCAAATGGCATTTCATCAGCTGTCCTCAACAAATCACAAATGTTGCATTAAAAAAGTCAGTGTGGACTGTATCTGTAGGTAGTCCTATTGATTCAGAGACTGTTCCTTGTTATGAAGCTTAAGTTTTCACATCGATCTCCTCAATTTACATACAGTAATTGAGCACATTTCACCAGCTAAGCTTTAATTAGCCTAATTCTTATGCATTTGTTCTGTTTTACACTCAAAGTTTGATACTACTACACTAGTCCGTAGAGTAAATTGCTTTCTGTTTGTGTTTTATATATATATATATTTTATAAGTTAATATTATATTTGTTTAGGACTTCCTATATGTGCAGGGTATATGTCACATTAAGACATATCACAATGACTGACGTTTTGAAAGAAGTTAATACTTTTTGTCTACGTGGCCTATGCTGTTGGTTTGCGTGCGAGTAATGATAGCGGAACGAGATGACGAGATTATTTGACAGACACGTTTTTGTATAGCTGTGGCACAATCTCTCATTCCTTCTAAAACATTTACAGTTTACACTTTTGAATACTAATCTAACCTTTTTTTATTAACAATTGGTTGATTATGCCAGAAAGTGCTTTTATTGTCCTCAAGATATCTATGACGATCCACAATGTGACCTGCTTTGAAAAATATTGTATTAAAATGGGAAACTTTCATTTTGCACGGTTTGCTTAGTGTTACGACTGGCAATGTATACTTGCACTTTTTTTTCCCAGATACACTTAATTACATTATTCATTTAAATATGTAGCTAAGGCTTTACCTCAATTATCTTCCTAAGATTTCATGGGTAGTTCAAAGACGATAAAAGTACACTTTGTTTTATAGTTTGTTTGTTTTTTTACAATCATAAGACTGCACGGGTTATTTGCATATATGGTAGTGTGAGAGAACCATTATGTGATTTTTGTCATGTGTACTAGTATTACAAAACACATTGTGGTGGGAAAAGTACACATCTTATTACTTTTTATTATAATCTGTATTAATCATATTATTGGTAGTATATTATTTTACATTATTATTTGATTATTTGATCATATAACCTGTTTTCTTAGTAACGAGCTCAAAAACATAATTGGAAAGGTTATTGGGAGGATTTTACGTGACCAATAAAATAATAAAAAGAAAACAGAGGGTTGTACTGTTGACCAAAAATGCATATTTGTGGGAAGGTCTAAATGAGATGTTTATGATTTTTTATTTTTTACTTTGGTGTCATGGCAAACTCACAACGCTTTTTAAAGTTAACGAGTTTAATAGGATCAATACAGAAAGTGTAACACATTATTTTATAGTCCCTGAGTTTTCCACCTGTCTTTTGATATCTTCAAAAACATTTGATCAATTAGGGCTATTAACTGCATGTGAAGTACACACATTCACGTGCACATGCCCTGCCCCTAGAGGTGAATAAATGCATTTAATCTAAGCTTGTTTTGCCAGGTCCATAATGTTAGCAGGGACACTGTTGTCAGTTGGCATTTCATCAGCTGTCCTCAAAAGACCACAGATGTTGCATAAATACCGTGGCCATTTTATATTCTGTCACTGGTCAATATTTTCAATATTTTTAATGAATAAAACCACAAAGACTTGCATGTGTGGATTTAGCTTTACAGTTTTTGTATTTATTCTACTATCATCTACAGAAATGTATTTATTGATATTAACCCTACTGTTGTCCTCGGGTTTCAAAGTCACGTCTTGTTGTGTCAACAGTGCACATCATATGTCTGTGTAAGCTGTAGAATTAGGTTTAGCGCCTTCTATCTGCCACAAAGACGTAGTGATTTGGGTCATTTTGACCCAGAGGACATCACGAGGGTTAAGAAGCTCTACAAATAAATAATGCCATGCATTTCAATAGTTGACACAGAGGGGAATTTCACTGAACTGGATAGCTGTACCAATTATAAGCATATAGCAGGCATTCCCTTCTTCTCAGAATGGACTGACAAAATCATAGCAATGTGGGACATCTTGCTTATATTTCCATTTTAAAGCACTTTTATATCTGGCAAATAAATAAGTCCAGTGAGAGGCGTCATTACTTGTGTTCAATTAAAGGCATAACAAAAAAGGGATCGTCATTTGTTACAATGCCATCTTAATGGAAATGTTAAACAGAGAAGGTGAGGTCCAACAAGCTAAAGATAAACATCACAAACTGGTCAGGTTGCATTGCATGTGTACTTAAGATGTTAGTTAAGCAATGGAAGAATGCTTTGTCATTGTGTCAAATGATGCGTGGCCTTCTTCCACCTGTAACAATAATGCTCACATTTGTATAAGAATATAGATAAGGCTGATGTGACACTGATGTGTCAATATATCCATCATAATAGGTCCTTCCCATTTTAAATTGACCTCTTCCTGCACACATTGCCACCCCTTAACACTAAGCAACGTTTTGAAGCTGAGTTATTGGGTTCTTCTACATGGACAGGTTTTAAAAGTATTGGTAAACTCAATTTAGAATTAGTTATAATATGACCTTACTTCCAAAGAGGCACACTTCAGCAGGTAAAGATTATAAATAAAGTTCACCTTTAATTAATAAAACCACACATGCATCATAGAGAAACGTGGGCTACAGTTTCTCTCACCTCTGGCCAAATAGAGTTGCCCACAATTGTAAAGTGCATAATTCAATTGATTTACAGACAATGGCCAAAAATGAATGCCATGGCCACATATGTACATATTATACATAATCATAGACAGCTGAGGCAAGCAGATAACATAAAGTTCAGATAAATTTTCAGCCATATTTAAGGCTAGTTTTCACCATGTTTAATATTTAAAATAATACAACTCTTCACTTTCCATATTTTCCTTCATAACAAAATCACATTTAATTCTCCTTCTGGCATCTGATGTCATTTTCCAAAGAATGACACTAATACAATAGTTCATAAAAACGACCATGATCTTAATTCCCAAGGCTGGCCTAGCCTGTTCAGCACTGCTATGAGAGATGTTACAACCATGCTAGAACTATTAGACTTTATGCATTCATGCGGCTCACACATAATTTTCACATGTGAAAATATAATATGTATACGTATCTAGCTTCCTAGGCATACAGCCAATCCCAGCAGATAAATCTTCCAGTCGTCTCAGGGAATTTGTGTTTCTGTCACAAACATGTGCTTCACTAGTTCAGTCACTGTAAACAATATTGCTGTTTCTCAGCCCTCGAACACCGCTACAGAGACTCCTACAAATCTGCGTCGTAAGGTCTTCCGCCATACGAGGTGTTGACTGACCGGGCTGCGGGGGTCTTCGCCCGCGGGAAGGACACATCGTCGTCCATGGAATCTTTGGAGTATGGGATGCTACTGGCGTTGCTCCGGCCACGGGTCAGACTTGGCACATTGATGCTTCTTGGCGCAGCCTTTGGCCGCTGGGCACTCATCACATGTTCAACGCGAGTCTCTCCTCGGTTTTTACCTCCACAGCAACGGCAAATGCCAATGAACATGACGAAGCCGCCTAATACCTCTAAAATTCCCCCGATGTAACCCAGGATTATGCAATAGCCGATGTTGTAGGTACCTGCGGTCGTGGTTGTGATGTTGTTGAAGATACGTGTGTACCAAGCAATGGGGATGATGGTCATGACGCCAGAGAGGAATATCAGGATTCCGGCGAGACCGGCCAAGGTCCATCTTGGATTGTTTCTCCAGCAGCGGACGCCAGGAATCGCCACCGCCAGCCCGATTATAGTGACTATGAGCGAAGCCAACATGAGTCCCTGAGCGATGCTAATAATCTGGTTGCCGAAGTAGACTGAGTCTTGTTGATTGCAGTGGACGGTTGAGGAAGTTTGGAATGTTTGACAGATGTCCCAGATGCCTTGTACTACGACAAGATCGGCCGCTTGATTGGGGATGCTCTGTATGGTTCTCCAGTTGGGTGCCACAGTGGAGGTCAGGTTGAGGATCCAGCCGCACGGACACATAACCATCCCGAATATCAGAATTCCCGGAGTGCGCATGGAGGTCCGGACCCACTCTTGGTTGGATTGATTCGGCATGTTGATTGTTTTGTTTCCAACACTGTCAGTTGATCTCACAACTTTACTGTTTCGCAGACTGGCGTAAAACTGCCCTAGCCTTAAAATATAACTAGTCTGACTGAAACTCCGGGAGGCGGGCCCTTTTGTCAACGTCTGAAATAGAGTTGGGTGTGTCACTTGTATCCTAAACATGTGCGGTAGAAGAACTAGAGTTTCGAGGGCGTTATCATGCAACCTGTGCTAGATCTAATGTTGCAGTTTCTGGCAGCCCTACTGTATTAGGCCTTTGTTGTCCAATTAATTTCAGATCGATAATTGGATGTATGATGAATGTATTTAGACTATTAGACATTATGCCCATGAAGCCAATAGACTAGCCCTGAATTATGTGTATATTCAGTTTTAGAATACGTAGGCTGTTACATGTAGGCATATAGGCTATTCAACTAATGCATCTTAGCCTATATAAAATTGCAATATATATGTCCCCTTTTATCCTTATGTTTTTGTACCAAGTGGGAACGTGTTTTGCGTTTTATTCGCATCTGAAATGCTCATAAGCTTACCATACTTTGATAACCGTTTGCAATAGTATGCTAGCCCAATGTCTGTGTTTGTAGAGCTCTATTTGGCCAATCTTTCATTCTAGCCTTCATTCCTTCCTCCCTAGACTGATTGTCATTTGCTTATTAGTAAACAGTTTCAAGTGGCCCTGTACACTTTCTAGATGTCAGATTAAGCTCAGTCACCAATTTCTCAGACCAAAACAAATAACCTACTTCATGGGCCACAAACACATGCACTAAAATGTATTAATATCTTTACATAGAAAATAGTTGTTTGCTGTTATATTAATCTTTCAAAATATTGTAAAGAGCACCTTTAAGTTTTCTCTTTAAAATGCCTTGGATCTGAACTGATTTTCTTAGTTTGAGTAATGTTGTTGATAACTAAGCCTGTGGTCTGTGTTTTTTTAAGGATGCTGTCTGATCTACAGTAGGCTAGGCTTACTAAGGGCTAGCCCTAAACTCACGACTGGAATTCTCCATGATTGAAACATATGTTGCACTAAAGTCTTTTATTAATGCCTAATAATTACAGTCTTAGGCTAATAGCCCAATGTGTTAAACATGTTTTTTTTTTCAATTTGTGCTGGGTTTTAAATACAAACAATTTGGTTTATTTTATTATGAACTTAAGTGTTATTGTTCCAAATGTTGTTAGACAAGTTTTGGTCTGATACACTGTTAAGGAAAGCTTTGCAGGAATGTCAGTGATGGAATGTTGTAAGTACAGGTTTTTCTTGTACCATAATACATTTTTAAGCTAACCCTAACCAGTCAAAGATTTGGACATATTCATGGGTTGGATGATGATCTTTAATTAACAAGTTTCTACATAGAATACTTCATCTGGTGTCATCTGGTCATATCAGTGTTTTATTTGTGTTTCTCTGTTCACTTGTGTCACTTCTTTCACCTGTGTCTTAGTAGTAATCTCTTATTTGTTTCACATGCCCTTAGTTGTTGTTAACCAATGGTTGGTATCTCCTGTACCATTATGTTTTCCACAGTCCTTTGTCTGTAATTGTTCTATGTCAATGCTATTTCCCCTGTGTTCCTGCAATTTGCCTTGCGTCATGTCATGCCTTGTGTCATGTGTATGAATCTTCCCCTCTTCGCAAGCATTGCATAGAGAATAGTAGAATAGAATAATAGAGAATCAAGACAAGTGCTGAAGATGTGGGGTTCTACGCTCATTCCCCCATACCCCATGACCTGTAAGCATTCTTGAGCAAGAGTAAACCATGCCTGTTAATAACAGTACTAAATGTACAAATACTGTATAATGTGCACAATTACCTAATTGTAAATGTAAATTAATGAGCAATCATTTGTTTTCCTTTTTGTCTTTGCACTGCTCCATGCAAACCTTGTTCATAAACAACTCTAATAATAATAATAATAATAATAATAATAATAATAATAATAATAATAATAATAATAATAATAATTATAATACAGTATTATTATAAAACATAAAACATATATATAATGTTCTCACATTACATGTTATGTCATATTATATTGCAGGTGTTATAGTTTCATATAATCTAACTAGGCCCAACAGAATATAAGTTAATCAGCTAAATAGAAGGGGAAGTAGTTCCTTTAATGTATATATCCAAAAAGACTGTTGGCTAACTAACTCTGATGAACGTATGTGAGCTCTAATGTGAGGTGATTTGGCCATTTATGATATCTCTCCTCTGCAGCAAAGGGGAATTTTCCTTTACATGGCAGTCCTCATGAGAACCAGTTTCATTATAGAGCTTCGTGGCTTTTGTGATTGCACAGTTCTGAGTAACCCTCTGAGTAACCCTCATGATGCGATATTATAAGGACATCATGAGGGTTAACCCTCATGATAATCAATACAGCTGATTTTAATTATATAATACATTATTTTATTTTATTAATATTTTTATATAATTCCATCCCATTTGTTTTGTATTATTGTACTCATACTTTACTGTGTATCAGATTTGTGTTTGAATATTTTAAAACTTATGGGGATGACTTCTAGGAAAGGTGTGGCTTTGAGGCAGGCATTCTAAGTGTGTCGATTTTTAGGTGTGGATGGTTGCACAGGTAGTACAAGGGTGAACAATGCATAACTCAAGTATTGCATAAGGCATTAGTTCAACATTTGATCATATACATATAAACACAATATAACATTAAGACAATATCTAAATGAATAGACAATCATGGTTCAATGTGTTCTAATTTAAATACAATTTCCAGTCACTATTGTAATGAAATCTATCTATATTTTTATTTTTGTCGTTTCCTAAGTTTAATTGCTAACCTGAACAATCATTCATCTTAATTTATCGCCGAGTTAAAAACACATTTAATTGTAGTGTGTTTCCATCTAGTGGCCTATTTGTGTAACTGACAACTATACCGTAGCAAATCTTTTTTTAACCCTCCTAATGTCAAAATGACCCAAATCACTAGCTCTTTGTGGCAGATAGAAGGCACTAAACCTAATTCTACAGCTTACACACACAT
>JAODUG010004596.1:0-10477 GCA_027564795.1 Aphredoderus sayanus
GGGTTAAAAGGCACAAAAATCAACATAAATACATAAAGAAATAATTAATAAATAAATAAATAAATACACACAGCAATACCAATTGAAAACCACACAAATCATACACAATCAGATGGCGCTGCCCTGTGACCAAGTACTATATTTCTGAGTACATTACGAGGGTTAAATATATACACATATACACACACACACACCCACACACACACAATAACACATGCATCTTTCAGAGCATACACGGCTCAAGAATGACACATTATGACACTGTAAAATGACATAAATAAATAAGTAAATATTTAAGCTTGTTTCCACTAACCTTAGTTTAACATTCTGGCCTGTATATGACTCGTATGGTTTCTCCACATGAGTGAACTCAAAGTCAAAGGTCTGTGACTGTGTAAGTTCACCAGGTCTTGCTAGGTCTTTCACCAGTGAAACAAATTCATGATGGTTTCCTCTGTCATAGTACAGCTCTATAAATGCAGACCACATATTTGCAATTCATTAGCTAATTAGCTATTGAATACTGGATTATTGTGAACTATTAACATTATTAAAATGAAGCATAGATATTGAGCTATTGTTTGGATAGCCTAGATATGGATTTCATATTTATCATTTGGACATTTTCAAAATACGTACCAATTTGCCCAACGAATTCAATTTTAATTCCTTGATGTTCCAATCTCTTTCCTGGATTCTTCAGAGTGACGTTCACCTTTCCACTAACAGTTTCTCCATCATAGAAAAGAAAGTATTTGTCTTTCTTTCCATCTTCTGTCTTGTGTTCAGCCTTCTTCCTTGTTTCTGCGTCATTTAGAACTACGTCGATTTCTGCACTTTGCCCAAAACTAAAGAAACTCATTGTATTGGTTTACTGTATACTAGATATTTTTGCCAAAGTGTACAAATACCAGTCTCGTTTATCGGCTCTGTAAACGTTTCAACTAAAGCACTGGGTTAATCATGCCAAACCCATACGGAACGCGACAGGTTAGTTAAAGAACAGACTTACAAACTGAAATATCTGCCCCAAATGTCCATACCATTCCCAATCGATTAAGTGAAACACTATGCATATGTAGTAACGCGAACAACCCAGCAGCTTTTTCCCCTTCTATTTCTGTAGAACTCAGAAATGTTTCAGAACTAATTTGTAGTATATTTCTAAATCGTTCAAATTCGCTTTATGCTACTGATACATAACATCTTATCTACAAGTGAAAACCAAATGTTGTCAAATGATCAGGAAGTGCGCCAGTGTTAGCGTAATTTCTTCCGGGTGGCGTTTTTCAAAGTAAAATCCCACTATATGGTTAATAAAAATAAAAATTTAATACACCGTTATTTACTTGGTATTTACAAACTAATATTCCTAAACCTTTCTTTTCTTTCTTACTTTTAATGCATTTCTTCTTCCTAAATAATTATATATGTATCTGGATCCTGATGATTAGATTGTGATGTCAAAGTTGAAATCCCAAACGACTTTAATTGAAATGTATTTATTAGTAACAAAACAAAAGTAACTTTTACAGATAACATCAAAATAAACAGTGGACATCTTACAATAGTTCCTGAGTTATTACACAAATAATTAAAATGAAAACTGGACACTGAAATACTACTGTCAATGAGGGACTGACAAGGTCAACACGGCAGATACACACATAACTATACTGTAGTATAAGTACTTTAACTTTATATTCAACAGGTTTATTGCCATATTTACAACCATGTTTACTGTGTTAATGTATGAAAATTAAAATAAAATATAATGTATTTATATGTACATGTAATACTAAGTCAAAAGTGGACAATATGTCCAATATTTACAAATAATTGGTAAAGCACAGAAGGTCACTTATACACCAAAACAGCACTCAAAGAATCAAATTTGATCAAGTTTAGAGTACATATTGAATTGCAGCATAATAGGTTATATATCATAATGTCTTTTAAGATCAGACATACATTTTTATGATCTGTATACTTAACATAGGCTGATAAATTGTGCCATACTGTATGTATGTGAGCTCAACAGCTTTTTACAATATGCTACATATTTCCTGTATAATAACTATATACAAAACAAAATGTAACCTTTCTCCACATAAACACAGGTCTTGTGTAAAATAATTTTGGTTTAAGGAATACAAAGTTTAGAAGTTATAAAAGAGGATTTGTCAAAAACATGTGTACTTGTGATTCCAGCATATTTCACGATGTCTATATGAGAAACATTAAAATGTCACAGCTTTCAAAGTATTGATTGTGTAATAAAAATAAAACAAAATGCAAAACTTTAATTTACTCAATTAAAAGTCCTCATTAACAATTCTGTATTTTGGCAAGTTGATTTTACATTGTGTATATATGTGGACCGACAGTACTGTTTTGATATTGTACCATGTTGCCCCTCAGATTTAGCACGTTCAGAGTCCTTGTTACAAGTTGCCTAACCCAAAACCCTGTACACCTCCACTCACCTCCTCTTTACCTCACCTCTCATCCATTATACTAGGTGTCAAATAATGAATGATGATTTATGGCGAAAATGCCCCTGCAAATAATGAAAAATAGATTACTTATTTAAATAATGTCATTCAAGTGAAACTTTCCATTATCAAAAAAGGTTTTTCAACAGTTTTAGTGATCTGAACACAATATAAAATAAATATTTACCTCATCTGCATCACCGTAATCCACACCATCATCCTGTGCTGGCAGTTTATAGCTGAAATTCACAAATGTAGTTCTATGACACAAGTAAAGGATACACGCACATGATGTCACTATTAAAGGTCCTATATATGATATTGTAACTGCAACTTGAGCAGAGGTTGAGATCACACTCCGTTTGTGTGTTGAATTCCGAGCATCTCTATTTTTTGTTTGGTCTGATACGCTGGTACGTAGTGTAACATCTAGTGGCAGACAAGGGCGAGTGTTCGTGATGTGATATTTTATTTACACCCGGTGTTGGTTACAAACAAGTTCCAACAAGATGTCCACAGACATTTAAATTATAGTATGATCTGGCTCCACAAGACTGCATTCAAACAAACGTTATATAAATGGATGAACAATGTTTGCATACTTTGCAAACCTATATAAGGGGCACCTCTCTTTCCTCTTTTTTAGAGGACCAACAGTATAAATACTTACTTAGTTTCACGGTGATCTTTGCTGGAGAAGCATCCATGTTTATGTGCATGACAAATCCCCACAATTACAAAGATGAATGCAACCAAAGCAGCAAATGACTTCAGGAAAATTCCAACGATGTCAACATCATCTGTTAAGAAAACATTAAATGATAAGACACTTGAGGGAATTATCTCTTAACACAAATAACACACCTAAGATAATAGCCAGAGCTGAAAATAAAGTGTAACATACAGTAAACTGACATATAAACAATAAACAATAAACAATAAATAATAAATAATAACAATAAACTGACATGACCCAGAAGTCCATGGCCAATCACGAACATTACAGTATATATTATTATAATTATCTTAGATTATTTGTTAAATAATCAAAGCCATCTCCTTGATGCTTGTAACTGTACTCAATCTGTTTTGAACATCAACAGTAAAGAAAAGTAAAAAAGAGTATTAAATGTAACTCACAGACTTCCATCATCTGAGGAGGACACTGTGCGTATCCAGCATCATTCTTTGCCTGGCAGTGATATTCCCCTGCATCCTCTTTTCTCACCCGTCTAAATTTCTGCGGAGATGTTTCCCAAAAGTGTCAACATTAAACATTTGGTCATAATGCTACGCATCCACCTGCTAGGTGCAGTTCCCACCCTCTTTATCTCTGTCTCTCACCAAGCCACCAGTGTCGGGGTTGATGGTGTAGGAAGAGTTGATGAATTTCGGGCTGCTCTTGGGGTCCAGCGGGAGCTCCTCGTTGTTGTGAAACCAGCGGTATTGCGAAGCAGGGAATCCCTCGTTCTCCAGGCAGCGCAGCTCCGAGGAGGTTCCCACGGTGACCGCGACTGGCACGCTGCACCGAGGCATGACGGGTTTCACTGTACGGTGACACGCATGTCATTGTAGCAACAGCAGATATACTGTATGATCATACCACCGGGGAGAACGGGACAACCCCCCGGGAATAACCCATGTGGATGAAATCGCCATTACAAAAATGTTGTCCTTTTGGTTGGAACCCATGCACCCATCTCTTCTCTTCCAACAGTAGTCTCACATCTTCTCTATTCCCCCCCACATAGACTTTGGTGCACAGGGTTCACTTTTAAAACATAAACTGTAAGCTAGAAAGGAGGCGATACTATATAATCAAAGAAAGTAGGTAAACAAAATGCTTAAATAACCCTCTTATAGCATAAGCCAGACACCAGCACCTTATAGTACCTCTCACAGCGAGACTAATAAGAATCTCGTCAAAGTCCCTTTGGTCATCAATGGCAGCCACCTCACAGCGGTATTCTGCCGTGTCTGATCGGCTGGTGTTGAAGATCAGAATGTTAGCTGGCTCTCTGAGCTGTGCCCTATGCTCCAAGTCCCCTTGGAGATTAAAGACAAAGAGACAAAAGGATACCTTATTCAAAAACACAGTGTGCCTTCAAAGTTGAATTGTAGTCTTTTATTCATTCACTTCAAGATTAGATGATTCCACTACTGTGCATGCCGTTTACAGTTACAATTACATTTACAACATGTGCTTAAGTGAAGAAAAAAAGATGTCCCTCCCAGTACTTACCCGAAATCTTGTTTTGGAAATACACATAACTTGGAACGCCATTTTTAATCTTCTTCCATTCGATCCTTGGGTTGTTTGTTGAGATTGACTCTATCAAACAGGTCAGTTCAATTGCTGAGAAGAAAGCATAATATTTTATGATATTATCAACAGTACAACTCAAGGAAAGCAAATTAAATTGTACCTTATTTTCTAGCAACTTACGCTCAAATTCATTTGCCCAGACAATCTTGTCAGTAGTCCGAAGAATTACTCCAAGGGATGCAGGAATGTGGCCTGTATATTAAAAAGGACACAATGCTGTCACAAACAAAACCATTTCATTTATCATCTATGTTTAACAAAAGATGTTTAATAGCTTTGGAGCGGAAAGTAATGTGACCATAATTTACCTACCAATTATCTAAAAGATATACTGTATAAAAATATGGAGAATTTCTAGTGGTTTCAGTTGAAAAGGACATTTTAGCACAGTTGATTGTATTTTTTACTGATATGTTTCTAGTCATCTTCTCTAGTTGTGAGGAAGCTTTGTAATTTAAGGGAGCAAATGCAAAAAAATTAAGAGCTACAAGTTGCACAAAAGTAAAATTACTGTCAGGTGGAGCACAGCGTGAGTACTGGTCAGGATGGAGAAATGGTCGGAAGCCAATAAACAAGGAACACTGACACTGTAGGCTAACCATTTTAGCCTACAGTGTATCTGTTTGTTGGAGCAGTCACTGGCAGATAAGATTGTGTAACAAAATTAAATGAGTGAACCTACAGTATTCCAATTACCTTACAGTTCAAAGTTATAGGCAATGATAAACAGTTGTATGTGAAAATAAATGTATTATGTATTATTAATAATGTATTATTATGATAAATGTATTAATTGTATTTAATGTTTTAACCCCTGGACTTTTATAGCTCATATGCGATCACATAGTGAGAAACAATTTGGCTGTGCTGGCTGCCTGCTCCAAACACCATGAGAAACACACTCGGCGAACATTATTTTTTGAAATCTTTAATTGTATACAGTATTTTAAAAAACAGAGTAGGGGCAATTGTCTGGAAATCCAAATATGTTCCATACTCTCTTGTCTCTTTTCCATACTTATCCAGACCTGGAAATGACTCAAATCAAATTCCACTTTTCCTACAATTTCCTACAATACAATACTACAGTACGTAGGAACTCTGGACAAATCAAAAACAGATCACTAAACTGATTGAGATATCACGCCTCTCCTGTAGCAATCCTTTTATTGGTAGAGGACTAATCCATGTTCACTGGCACTGTGAGCATAATTCTATATTCAAACCAGCCCCAATTGTTCCCCAACAGTGTGTGTTTAGGCTACCCCTTAACGCTACACAACTTTTCTAAATGTAATAATTGCTTGTCATGTAATTTATCATGGGTGCTTTCAGAAGCACAGTTACCCAACTGTGCTTCTGAAAGCACCCATGAGAAGTTAATGTACTGTAAGCATTCTCTATCTCTGTTTGGGGACATACAATGGCTTACAAATGAGGAGTTATTATAAGAAATGTTGATTTGAATAGGCCTGAACATGCACTGTGGCTTGCAGTATTGTACATTTACAATAATGTAAGCCAAAAATCTTTAATGCATTGTGATCATACGTATACATGGAAAATGCATAATTACATTTACAAGAAACTGTACCTTGCCTGCAGCATTATGCACATTTTCCCATTTACTTTAGAGATATTTTTCAGTAGGACATTTATTTCCCAATTAGCCACATTTTCCAACTTGGTTCTATAACATGGAGACAAAGGAAACTAGAGAAAAGCAGCATTTTATCCATGACAGTGAAGAAAACACGCTATTGCCAAAGCATCTATCTAGATTAGCACAGCTGTGGTTTTGATGAGATCTGACTCCCCGGTCTCAGCTTGTGTCTGTTGCTGACTTTCCCACCCTGTACATCAAAAGCTATTTTTACCCCGTCACTGACTGGACATCCTGAGAGACACAAGGAGCACATACAAATACAGTAGCATAGGCTACTCTCTCAGTATGCACTGCACACAGGGTTCTGTGGCTATTCGCGTAAAAAAAATATATATATTTACAGAGTATTTACTAATAGTTGGCCGAATACTGTCCTGTGTATTGGAGTTATAAAAACAAACATTTTAAAAAGATTAATAAAACCGTAATAATCCAATGGCACTCTTACATTAATGTTGGATAGAGTGGATTAAGTAGGCTAATTCTAAATTAGAATGTTTTCATTTTAAATAAAACCTTTCCCGTTGCCATTTACAAGCCATAAAAATACTGTGTGCATATTAGAGTATGTATATAATTTAAAAAAAGGATTAGGGTATAGAAATGTTGCACTGTGTTCATAAGTAAAAAATAGTAGGCTTTTATGGTGTGCCAATTTACAAACTACATACAGTACTGGCCTGTTTTGTATTAAAAGCTCCTATGATAAACTCTACTCATTTGTCCAACTGTTTATCTTTACAGTAAGAAAAACAGCTAAGGCCATGGGAAAGGTCAATTCATCAAACAATTCCCTAGTTTGGTATTTGCTACACTACAATACTGTATGTTCTAAGAACATGATACTCAGACAATGGCTAGTGCAACATGGTGTCTAAAAAGTATGAGGCCCTGTTAAATTGTATAAAATAATCCCAGTAGGCCTACTTGCTGGAAAGCAATCTTTTTAAACCATTTTGTTGCTGCACTGCTATAGTAGACAAAGTTGATTCCTAGTTTGTTCTGAGGGCAATGCTCTCTTAAACAGCAACATTCTGCAATCCGCTAACAACAGTGCACCCCATCCCTATTATCAAGTTCAAGTTGATCCAGTTTATATAAAAAACCCTTCCCAGACATTCTAACACAGTCATTGCAAGCAAATCCCAAAGACACAGATAGATACCTAACATAGACCAGTGACTGAGGGATACAAAGCGTGCATTCACAGAGTACTGTGCAGGCTGTGATCATAGGTTGTGATCTTACATTACATTCCATAGCATTGAAAAAAGATAAAATTTTGTCATATGGAAAAAAGCAGTGGCTGTGAGAAAGTGGCATTTGAACAGTACTTTTGCCTTGTAGTTTCTCATGCAATTTTTGGCATCAACATAACATTCTAGAATGTGCAAATCACAGTCCCAGTGAGCTAAAAAAAATGAGAGATACTGGCAAAGTCTAGAAGGAAACATGTTCGACTTAAAATGACTCCAGAATCAGTGATGTAACAACGTGATCACAAGCTAACAAAAAAGGTTACGCGTATACTTATTTACAAATATGACCAAAAACAGCTACAGTATCTTCTTTCTGAGTTAGAATCAAAGAGTTAGAATCAAAGAGAATAACTTGATAGGGATATCTTATGGAGAAATAGATACTTATTTGTCATTTTGTATAGAGCTAAGAGAGAAGAAATAAATAAATAATATCTCAAAGACAGTACATACAGTGCATAACATGTGAATCCATAACATCCTTCACAATCATTACTTCGAGTAGGCTTATACTGTAAAACAGATGGTCCCTGGCCACAAGCAAGCACTTTACATTCAGCCTGGCTGGAGCCTCCACTAATTAGCAAACATAATGACCCACACAGTTCAATAGTTGAATAAATATTGAAATGCCAAAATACTGATATATGGTCTTGGGACAAATATCACTGAGCAGTGACCCCAGCCCCCACTACTCACTTGATGTATCACAAAAGCCCTAGCTAGAAAACCTTGTTATTTAAGTCACGGCACCACTGTAACCAATGGTCACTGGCCACTGGCAGACAATTTGCACGCAGCACTTGTCCTTGAGGCTGGCTGGCTGGCTCAACAACACGTGAACTCAATATTTAGTATTTGCCAGGTAAACACAGCAAAACTGAATATGCTTGCTTGGTAATCCAATCTGCCGCCTCCTATTTTAAATGTAACATAGTATTTCAATGTAAGAGTGAGTTTACACCGTTACACCGTTACACCGGGGATTCAGCTAAGGGACTCCTGCTTACATTACACTTGTTCAGCACGCTCCCGCTCAAAGTGCATGTTATGCATATCATATCGTGAGTGAATGAGCGTCATCTGGATGATAGTCTGTCTGAGTTTTCGGTATCACGGTTACGTTACAGTACTGTTAAGGGTCTGTCTATGGCATAGAGTAGACATACCCTTACTGTAAATATATAGACTCTATGCCTTTCTAAACACAATAAAAAAAAGCCTTGCCTTCACTAAAAATGTTGTTTTTAATTTGTAATCAATGAACATCACATCGCTTAATGACAACCTCTGAAGAGAGAACGACATGCTGTATCTTCAATACTGTACATACATGGAAATAATTGCACAATCCGTACAGGATTGTGCAATTATTTCCAGCAGTACTGTATGACAACGTGTAAAACGTTGACATGATTAACTGGTTTGACTGGGGAAATGTCTAAACATAATGCATTTGAGTGCTACTAGTACAATACACGTACAACGGCACACACACACATAAACACACATATTAACAATAGGCTAGAGTATACACTGTATGTATGACGATGCTTTTCTAGGATACAACGATTATTGTTAACCTATTTACTATGCAGAACGACGTCTGGTCCACTGTAAGTACTGTACTGTACAGTACGCTAGCAGCGGAGCTCTCATTCCCCACGTAACGTATTGCTTTGGCTTAACGGTACCGTAGCCCACTGTAAGTTCGCAAATGCACAATCCTTTTGTAAATATCTTTGCATAAGAAAAAAAAAAAAACACTTACAGATGCTCGAGCAAAGAGCAATAAAGGCGACGAGCCGCGTAATCGCCATCTTGTATCCTCTGATTTTTCGGGATTTATCAGATGCACACACGAGCTAGGCTATGTCAGACTCAGCACCTCCGAAGTGTAAGGATGAGGTAGGCGAGAATGCTGGATGTTGCCATCGACGAGTTTCCATAGCTACAAGGGCACAAAGGCGGAAAAGGGATGGTCCCATACCGGAAATACCTATACATCATCGATCACGAAAATATTAATTTTTCAGGTTCTTATTAGAGCTCCCTTCGAAGTAGGCGAATTGTTAGACTTGGATAATGTGAAATCACCAACACCATACCAATACACATACACATACCAATACACAATTTACCAAACATAAGCCTACTACATTGCGACCTGCAATGTAGTCTACGATTACAACAAGGCTATTAAAAGGGACATAATAGGTAAGGGAGGAGGATGCTTTTTTGGGTGAAGGTATCAATGTGGTTGGGTTCCTCCAGCAGATGGCAGTATAAAATGTAATTCTTACTGTATATAGGTTAATCTGTATATAGGTTCATCATTATACATCAACAGTTCATGACTTTAACGCCACTGTTGGCATTTATTTGTTAAATGTACAGGTACAGTAGTCTACTGTATAGGCTTTGTGTACTGTGCATTCAGGCTGTATATGTAGGGCTTGCACTAGCCTATAGTGTCATAATGTAGTCCTATGCTCTCAATTATTTCTTTATGGGATTTGACATGTGTGGGAAAGCCATATATTTTTCATATGTTGGCATATGACTGACATTACATGTTTCTGCAATGGTAGAGTATACAAGATTAAATTATTAAAAAAAAAATTTTGTGAACCTTACTTCTGTCTACATGATACACATTATCTATCTATCTATCTATCTATCTATCTATCTATCTATCTATCTATCTATCTATCTATCTATCTATCTATCT
>JAODUG010004600.1:0-30016 GCA_027564795.1 Aphredoderus sayanus
AGCTCTTTGTGGCAGATAGAAGGCGCTAAACCTAATTCTACAGTTTACACAGACATATGATGTGCACTGCTGGAACATCAAAGTGTGAGTTTAAAACCTGAGGACAACAAGAGGGGTAAAAGGGACAATAAAACAACAAATACATAAAGAAATAATTAATTAATAAATAAATAATAAATACACACAGCAATGCCAATTGAAAAACACAAATCATACACAATCAGATGGCGCCACCGTGTGGCCAAATAGGAGATTTCTTAGTACATTACGAGGGTTAACATGAAAGGTTAAAAGGAATCACAAACATTTTGATAATTATTGATATACGCAACACAGAGTTTAGAGAAACCACTTGATTTCGTGTTTTAACTCTCGCATATTTGGTGATTCCTCATTTTGTCATACTTATCCAATGTCTTGACGTTTCTTTCGTAGGCGGTTTGTGACACAGGTTTACGTGTTTAATGTCTTCATCAACACTTAAAAGCTTTGGCGGTGTACTGAAATACGGCCATGAGCATATTGTAGAGGGTGGTGATTTCCCCTGAGGCCGCTGTAATTGCTTCAAGCTTGCTCCGGCCAGGACCAAACCAGGAGGCTGGGCACAGGAAGTGGGACAGGAAATGGCTCAAAGTCACCCAGTATGTCAATGAGGTATCAGGCTCTCAGAACTGCAGCACATAGATAATACCTGAAGAAACGCGTTCATCGTCATTTGTTAGCGGGAAAAAGTTTGTTAAGCAGCCTCCACTGTGTGGGTGATCCAGACCAAACAGAAATTGTGCATAACTGATACGGAAATGTTTCTTAAATTATATCCGTTCAATGGTCATGCATAACGTTTTATAGTTTTATACACAGTACTGTGTCCACATTTTATTTTGTACTGACCAAATCAACCTTTTCAAGCATGACAATCAAAGTGGCATGCAAATGTATTTTCTAGTAATTTAACTTTTATGTTAATGAATGCTCCCCTGCTCCCCAATGGTCTGGTTCGTATCTAAGGGGTCAAACTTTGAGACTTTGAAGATCTGCTTTGAATCAAACAGAGCGGGTTACTTTCTCATTATGTGGTCTAAGAGCAGATCATGGTTGAGGTTATCAGCATGGACATATCGATATTTGTAATCTATCATTTAAATCCATGTAAGCGTTAAGGTTGTATATTATTAGAGACAGAGGAAGAAGAACAGAGCAGGTTAAACAGTTTCTTTTAGCTTATAGTGTCTGTACAAATGGTGTGACTGAAACATTACGCATACTGTGGTGGCTATATTTTCAGAAATAACTAACTCAAATCTTCATGTATCCATCAAATCACTGAATGTACCACATAATTTACAATACAATAAACATGACAATTCTGTCTTGACCAACCTCCACACACACACCTCCCCAGTTCTATAAAAGGGAACCACTGATATGGGATTTCACATATCTCTCTCTCTCACACACACACCCTCATTAACTGAACAGAGACTGGCCAGACCACCGGTGGAAGACAGATCACCCTGGAGCGATACCCAGAGAACAAGTGAAAGTTAGAAAACCAAAAAGGGAAGAAGGCTTTTTCTCAAGCCTTTCCACTCCTGCCCCAAACCCTCCCGTCTTTTTACATCCTTTCGTCTCCTCCCCTCTCCTTTCTCTCTCTCTCTCCATATTTTAGCCTTTCTTCCAGCTAGGATTAGCTCAGCAGGACGCCGGCATTCCTTCCCAACTGGTCGTCTTTGTCCAGACGTTCCCACTCCGCCCAGAGTCCTCTGTGGGCCTGCGCTCTGAGCCAGAGAAACAACTCTGACCACCTGCCATTTCATTACACTGTCTCGAACATGACTGACACACAAAGAAAACGTATCATAAACAAGTGGATATCCACCTACAAATATTTCATAATACCCTGCTAAAATACCAGGCCATCATTTCCCATCGTTGTTGGCATACAAACCTCACTCCACTAGATGATTCTAATATTTTAATGTATTGAAATAACATAATAATCTAATTTGCAGAAAATCTTCTGATGAAAGGTTAAAGCAGAAAGTGGAATCAGTTGCAGAACTTGCACTCATGTTACAGGATTGGCGAGGAAAAACGATCCACGATCGTAAAGTAAGAGCTATGTGTTTAGGTAAATCATGGGAACCTCTTAAGAAAATATTTTAATATTATATCATATTTATATTTATTTTTATATATATTTATATATATATAGCCAAGACAGGGTGAATTATGGGCACATTATTTGTTATATATCTCAGTGCCTGGTGGCAGAATTTAAGTTTATAGTTCTGTGCTACTGGCGCAATGCCAGTACGTTCACACTCTGAAGAGCTCCACAGAAAGCACTGTAAGCCTACTTCCTGTACCTCAGTCACTCTGGTTTCTGCCGTCTCGCTCACCTTAATAATCCTAAAAAAAAGAGGAAAAAAATAGAAAAACAGAAATGCTCTCTGCTCCTGGGGAGCACCCTATAAGTCAATGTTTCTTACTCTGAAAGCTACATCCTGAGGTCAGCGGAATCAAGCTGCGGGTGGATGCTAACAGGCAAAATGTCAGTGTTCGTTGTATTCTGCGGTGGAGGGGTTAGCTATGTGTAGCCTCTCTAGGATTTACTGCAGATAAAGGGGAAGGGCTGGGAGGGGGGGTTGTGTGCAGGCGAAAGCAGTAGGCACTTCCCAGGAAAAGGTCTCAAATTATAACAAGCTGCCACAATTGACACACTATGGGATTAAACTGCGTTACTCAATGTGTGCTGTGTGTGTATAACTGTATGAATATTAGCCCACAGTACAGCAGATCCTATAATCCTCTCACCTATAGCCGGTCTATATTAAAACACACTAAACAATCAGACAGTCAAGATCACGAATGCACCTATAGCCACAATCCCCCCCCTCCCCCCCCCACCACACACAGACTTAAGCAGCAGTGGTCTGGCAGTCTCTTGTGGTGAGAGCACTCACTTTGTATTTAATAACAGTTGTATTAACACAGGCTTTGTGCTCTCCGATATCTGCGATGCTTCAGCCTCATCGCCCCATGAACACACACACTGTTAATGTGTGTGTGTTCATTAGCCAGCCAGACTTGTTCATACACCGCTGAGGTCCCAACAGGTCCCTTGTGTGTGCGCACTGCCCTCAACTCGACGGCTTAGCTTACACAAGAAGGTCATTTTAATCAGGCGAATACCAGGCTGCCTAATCTGCGGGTCTTTGCCCAAGCATAAACAGAGGATATCCCTGGGCTCAGCCAGGATCACATACCTGGAGTCATGGAAAAGTCATTTCTGGAGCTGACCAGCGAAAGCCAATGAACTATCCCCTATCCTACCCCCCCGCCCTCCATATCTGCCTGTCTCTCTCGTTCACACTCGTGCTTTCTTCTCTTTGTCTTATCATTATTCCTGCGAGGTCTAAATCTTCCCAAATACTGTTGAGCTGTAGGCTCTAGCCAGCTAAACTCAAATGCAGAAGACAAACCATATGTGAAAGCATTCGGATATGGTCCTGTGGCCATGGGAACGCATATGGCAATGCAGATACCATCTTCAGCCATGGTCACTCCATGAGTCAGCGCCCAACATTAAAGTGGGGCCGTGGTACTCAAGTGCAGCAGCCAACCACCCATTTTTCATCTCCGCCTCTTATCTGCTGCACGGCGGCAAGTGGACGAGTTCTACAGTGTGCCTGGACGGGTTGCCCTCAGCCCATCTGACTTTAGCTCGCCCACTACCCCAGTCAGCCTCTCTCGCTCTGGTTTCCAGGGAGGTGGACACAGACCACGGACCTAACCCTGACTCTAGATGCCTGTAGGGTTGGGACACATCTCCCGACTCTGGATCTTCAGGGGTGTCTTAAACCACCCATTAACGTCGCTATAAACAGAGTGTGCACTACTAAAACAACCTTGTATTACACCGCATGAGCCAAGCGCCACATTTCTCTTTCGAAGAATTCACTCAGACAGGTTTGTTATGACTTGAACCCCCACCCCATCCCCCCAGCACCTCTTATTTGAACTGCTGTCTGGCAATGGCTTGTCAGGCTTCTTCCTGTGGCTGATAAGACTCCGATAAAGCCTCGCTCTTTGTCAGGCTAGCTCACCAGTTAAGGTAGAGGTAGCCATGGTGTGGCGGCCTTGTTATCACGGTGTCTGACTGAAGTGTATAAGGAGCTAGATATACGGCTACATGTGACCACTCAGTCTGTTAAATCTATACACAAAACCGCCTGTAAATCTTTTAATCTACACAAACGTACCGTACGTGTAAACAACTTTATAGGTCGTATTAAGTTGCCAACATTACTTATGATCTTAACACTGTCAATTATATATCTCCATAAATACTGACAGATCTCGCTGATAACTGACAAATAAATAAATAATAAATTAATCAAATTCATTTATACAATTAACATTTTCTGTTTCACAATTGTCTGAGCCCAAGAGGATACAACTGAATGCTACACAGCCCCTTCCTATACTATCTTCTTCTTCTACTCTCAGCTTGTGGCTGACCGGTGTGTCTGGTCAATGGCTGCTTTGGGAGACTGTGCTTCCTTCTTAAAGCTGCTATCAGTACCCACTGAGTGGTTTCCCCGAGGTCGTTACTATTCCAGGGCTGCTGCTTATCTTGGTGTCTCCATCGGCACTGCTCTGCTCACTGGGCCACAGACTACAGTGGGTGGCGAGTGATGTCTCACAGAGACCTCCAAATATGGAATAGATGAACGGATAGTGTGCATGCTTTAATGCTTAGGACTGTGGGATGCTGTAATGCCGGGTACACACTGCCCAACTTTTTTGTCTTTCACGATCGTCTCCATGTCAAATTAGACGAACATTGACGTGTCGTGGCAGGGAGACTGGCAACACTACACGTATGACACAGACCGATCACCGTATGCCGTCGTTCGTGACCTGGCGAGAGATCACGTGTTGTCGGGGAGGAGAGGTCCAGAAGTTGTCAATCATAGCTGCGAGTTCACAGTTCGTAATGGCTACACAAGCGCTGTGTGAGATGCTGGGGAGTTTATGTTAAGGGAAAACAAAAGAAAAGAAAAAGTTTACTGCAGACCCGTTCCTGGGTGTCATGAAGAAGGCACTACAGTATGGGCTGTGTATACTTCAAAAGGAACGTATTTATATGTCAATAACATTAGCCAACAGCTAGGCCTATTATAACCTTGCAGGGTATAGTCGCCATTGTTCAACAAAGTGCTCTTCTGTTTCATGTGTAGCATCCTCCCTTTTCTTCGCCATATTTACATAGTCTGCCACAGAGCATCCTGCCATCCTACTGGTTAACGTGAAGGAATATGTCGATACACCTCGTAGGGTATGTCAAACTAGGAGAGAAACTAAAACAAATCTAACATGCTAGTCTTTTCGTCGGGACGTCGTGAGGCGTCGCTGACGGCTCGTAGCCTCTCTTAGAATACGTCACACGGAGTAACAACGCCTGTCGTGAAAATGCGTCGGTCACGACGGAATCGGGTCAAAATCGGCCTGAAATGGTGTCTTGTGTACCCGTATAACACACAGAATGGAGGAACACAAAACCCGAGAAGATGTGGATGGATGGACAAGGAAGTAATGGCAGAGAAAATTAGATGGAGGGTTTTATTTGCCAGAGAATTCAGCCATCAAATTTTCCACACAATTCAGCTGTTGAATGGACAATTATAGAATAAGACAAAGCATGCGACAAGTGGATACTACTATTACGGTCAAATTACTTGGCATGAGTGTGCGTGCGTGTGCGCGCGAGAGAGATAACTCAGTGGTGATTCAGACTATACCAGACAGGGGAAAGAACAGGCGCAGTCTTTCCTCCAGACGTTATACACCTAGCCTGACATTGCTCAAGGACAACAACTAGGGCCAAATAGAATGCAGATCTCATCAGCCTAATGCTTAAATCACTTGGACATATGAGTGATTGGTGGAGCAGGAGGCAGATGCTCGTGTTCAAATTGATTTCAAGATGTACATATGATGGTCTAAAGTGGAAAAGAAAGCTCATCCTCAGTGTCCAGTATGGCTAGACAAGGAAAGTGATTAGTGGATTATGCACATTTTGTGATTTGAGAGACACTGTGGAAAGGTTTGGATGCATACACCCAGTGCTATATCATAGTCAGATAAGTCAGAAGGAGTCACTACCTAAAAATGGTATGACCCAACCATGCCAAAATAAAGAACTGCACAATTTCAAAAAGGAGACATTTTAAATAAGGACATTTCCTTTCAGTGCGGAGCCCATTTCATTCCAGTTTTTAAATGTTACGAGAGACAATAAACTAAGCCGTTTCAAGTTGTGTTCCAACTGTATCACTCTCTATATTGATTGGGTCTAACTTAGAGCTTGTGGCATGCTGGAATAGAGCTTGTGGCATGCTGGAATAGAGCTTGTGGCATGCTGGAAGTCGATGACGACGGTGTGTTTTCACTTTGGTCCGATCCAAATTCATTTGCAAAATGGCAGCAGTGAGGAAAGTGTCCATCTGTTAAAAACGGGGTGGGCTTCAAATCACAGAGCCAGGTGGTCCCAGAAACCACATAGGAGAGGAGAAGACAATAAAAACCTTCAGAAGACGGCACAGATAAGACTGGAGAGTTTGATGTTGATGACGACTAATTGTGAAAGTAATGGTTGGGGGGGGGGGGGGGGGCGGCGGTAGAGGGAAGAGTGATTGACAGGTGTCGCTGAGGTTGTTGCAGCAGCAAGGGAGAGGTGGAGGGAAGGGAGGTTCTGTGATGCAACACCTGCCTCCACTTAACCCCTCTGCCTCTCCATTTCTGCCCCCCCCTCTCGCCCCCACGTCCCCCCTGCAGCCACTGCACCACTGGGGCCAGGACATTGTTTCCCCAAACATGGAAGGTACCAGTACAGTACTTTTGTGTTTGTGTGTGTGTGGGTGTGAGCCCTGTACTGTGAATTATTAGTTTGCAGTCGTCCCTGTATGGAACTGGTCCAAATATAGCTGGATGTGATTTATTGGTTGTTAAAATTTGGAATTCAAGATGTAGTTTTTCCATTTTCGTTCCATCGTAGCGTGGTAGAAACATTAATACACTGTTTTACTGCCACCATCATTGTGCTGTAAAATTATGTTATTGTCTACTGCCTGCTAAAGGGCACCACCGAATAACTGGCCCACCAGTCAACTAACTCAGTTAACATATTCATGTTCTCCCTGCTAAAATAAGTATGAGTGACATAAACGAATAAGAGAATGGTCTCATAAGCATTAATACATAGAACTTTAACTCAATTTACATCAATCAAATTCTTCCTACACAGACACACATGCACATGCACAACTGGTGGTCATGCCAATCAAAAGGCCTGTGTTAGGTCAGGAGTTATTCATTTGACATTAAAGCAAACATGGTTTCCCCCTATTCAGACCCTCCACAGGCCCAAACCCCCCCCCCAGCTCTATTCAGTCCCTCTACACGCCTGATGAAACACCGGCCCCTTGCCATTCTCCTTCTCATTTTCTCAAGACTTTCCTGGCCATTCCCTTCATCTGCGTCTGACACATGTCTCTCTCTTGCCGAGCCTAGCTTCTTCTGATGGCATTACTTCAAGGTTAAATAGGTAGGCCACATTTCACAATACGACACGTGTGTGCACAAGACTCCTTTAACCCTCTCTGCTGGTCCATGTAGTTTGGGTCCAAACCTACACGTCACAGTGACTGTTACACGCCACGTGTCCTAACAGGCAGGTACACACACACACACACGCATACAGTATACGAGCACAAGCACGTGTTAACTGTAACTGGCAGCATGTATAGTCGTCCGGCTGAAAGCCCCAACAGTGGCGCTCTTGGTTAATGTTGCGTCTTAAGTGGAGACACGTCTCTCTCTCAAGCAGTAAAAAGACAGTCTCGCTGTTTCCTATTCTTGTTTCCTCCCTTTATTCATGCCTCTCCCGTGCCATGGATCACTGGCTGACTGGCGGGCCAGCTGCTTCCAATGTTCTGTGAAGCTCTCGCCTCCCCGCTGCAAAGAGGCCGACTGTGGAGAACGAATGTCTCTGTGGAGACTTGGACGGCGCCGGAGACCAGTACATTACTGGCCCTGTCAGGGCCGAGGTGCTAAACTTCAACTGGAAAATGAGTCTGCTCCCACAAATCACGTGGTCCTCTGGTACAAGGTTCTCTGCATGTGAATCAGTTAGCATGTGAATCAGTTAGCATGTGAAACAGTTAGCATGTGAAACAGTTAGCATGTGAAACAGTTAGCATGTGAATCAGTTAGCATGTGAATCAGTTAGGGTTAGCGGTGATGACTTTCTGCCACATAACGCCTCTACTGAGAGCGCATGTCAAAGAGAATACAGTGTTGACTGTTGGGCAAGCACGTGGGCTAGTTTGTGTTATCTATTAGTAAACTGTTGGACACCATAATATTTAATGATAGTCTTCCTGTAAACCTGGTTTGAAGTAATTACAGTGAAACATACAGTAAACGTACATACAGTAAAACAGCAGATCTCCTGGAATTAAGTTGTCAAGTAGTTAAGAGTACATTGCACAGTAGCAGTGCTTTAATGAAGTCCAGGAACTGCATTATGTGAGGGGTTAGACTAGCACTAGATAGACGAACAAGCCTATCTAGTGCAAGACGAGCAACTGCTAAATGATCTTAGACAGCACATTAACAGCAGGTCTGCACCAGTTTAGTGTACTGTATCTACGACGTTCTTTGTCAGCCACTGAAAGACCGTCCAAGCGTCATGTGAAGCACGAAAGATCACAAGCACATCATAATGATAGTGAAGTGCTGTGCTGAGGCGCCCAGCACAGATGAAGTGATAGGTCTGCATGTAAAGCATTGCAAAGTGTGTGGGCCTATCACTGAATCTAAAGTGCAAGCACCATTGACTATCAACTCCTGTCTGCTAGGCATCAGTGTGTGACAAAGATGGCGCGACAAGGATTTGTCACACCATCTCAGAGGCAACGCGAACCAGCAACGTAAACAAAAACACTAATCTAAAGCACAAATACCGCATAATGCTCATCCATTTCCACACACACACTCTCCAACAGACAAATCAAGGTTATTACTGCTCCCCACTGAAAAGATAATGTACCCATAATTGCTAGCGTTTGATCTGCGGCCAACAACATCTCCCGCCATCCCCCAAAACATCTGCTGTGTTTACTCAGCATTTCACGTCGGCTTTCATCTTGTTTGCTTTGCCCTCCTTCTACCCTCCCTTCCTCCCTTTCTTTCTTCTCCACGCCCGTCCGCAGAGTTTATGATCTGCTGATAGGGCGGGGTGGTCTCAGAGGACCGGCCCGCACCGAAGCTGCTTTTTAGCTTTCAAGGCTGATGTGCCTCTCTCTCGAGTCACCTCACACAGCTGAGCTATATGGGGAAGGGGGGGAAGGGGGAAGGGGGAGAAGGGGGGGTGGGGGGCGAGGACCATGGGGCGAGTTCCCGGAACTTTTGGGGTAAAAATGAGCCTGCCTTGTTTTTGCCTCATCGCTTTAAATACAGTCTGTTAATACTAAGAGAGAGTGTGTGTGTGTGTGTGTGTGTGTGTGTGTGTGTGTGTGTGTGTGTGTGTGTGTGTGTGTGTGAGAGAGTGCGACAGAAATACAGAGAGATTTCAGGTGGGATGCAACCTGCCAGATGCAACAGAGGGACGCAGGCACCCTGCTCAGTGCATGCACGCGCACACACAAACACAGTGCGTCACCTTAACCATCCGCGTGGATATTTGTATGAGTGTAAGGCACAGGTTTACTTTATGCCTGCATAAAACAAAGGCAAGTCCTTATCACAGGGAATGCCCATCCCATTTTAACTAATATAAAGTGTATCATTTGTACAGACAGTGTTTGGCCTTCAGCGGGCCTATTGATGGCACCTGGCTAATGATGGATTTGTACACTCGGCAAGCCCATTCCCACTTGGCATTCAAACCCGCCAGCCTAACAAATAATTAGAAACCGATCCTGCTTGGCTGCTCAAATGCCTGGGGAGGTCAAATAGTCAGCATTTTTGGTTGGCATTCTGACATCTGTGTTGTGAATAGGTACCTCATTCAAAAAAGATTTTCCGATAGCCGTAGTTGCCTGATTTGGCACTTGTAACACAGAGGGAGTCAAAAGGTGGCATGTATTAATATTGCTTTGTGTCCGCTTTGAACTGTGGTAGCCAACTGCACCGCCAGCCAAACAAATCAGAGTCTAGTCAGGAAATATCCAAGATATCTGAAAATATCCCAACAGTGGCCTCCGTGCCCTCACCAGTATAGGGTTATTTTCCTGTCAAAAAGAAGCTGCTCCAAGCAAGTGAAGCAATGGGTGCAGAACCTGAGAACGGCAATGGCCATGTCTACGTTTGGGGCCGAGCTGACATACATTCCCCTCTGTTATTCCACGCATATCGCAGCACTCTGTAAAACCGCCGGCTGCTAATTGCTTTCACATTACATTGCAGCCGAGCCGGTCTTGGTGCCTTTCCAAGACCACCTTGGTGACAAGGGGCGTGCGCATATGCAAACACCCCTCCGCCAATCACGTTTCTTGCTGCAAAAAGCGTGCTAGCATGTGCTACAGGCTAACGTATAGGCAGCTATGTAAGCAGCAGTAAAACACTTCACGGCTATTGTCCCTAGCCTCGTAACTCTGGCTTAAGTTTACAAAAATATTTTAAAAAGTCAAATCATTCCCGAGGTGGAACTTTACATAATCCTTCATGTGCCGATTAAAATTCATGACCCAAGGGCAAAATGAGGCCCATTCAAAATCCACTGTATGGCTTCCAAATACATTGTACGTCATTTGAGTTTAAATGTAGCACAACCTTTTAAACACATTTCATACGTTCGGGGTAGACTTGTCAGAAATGGGTTATTTGTTCCGTTTTAATATAGAGGTCAGACGGCAGGTAGAGTTCTTTCTCATGAATGCTTTTTACACTTGTTTTTATTTTACACAAATAATGGAACAATATTCTCTTTTCCCACATTCCATTTAGTACATCACGGGAAATCCATTGCATTTCAATCTTCAATGTGTAATTTGTCAACATAAACCAATAGTAATTATTAATAAGTGATCAAGAAAATAAATTCAATCAACTGATTAATTCAAAATGAATGGGTCAGAATTTTATCATTTCATATTCAGACCCTAAATCTTCCAGGAAAAATCTGCCAAATTCCCACTCTCAATAACTAATTTCTTATATACAAAATTCAAAAATACTGTGACGCCCACAATTCAGAAGTAGAATAGGTCATAACTGACCACAGAGGACAGAATGTTTCTGTCTGAGTCAGGAGGAGAGTCAGAGTTTCAAGGAAACATAGTAGCTACAGTGTGGCCATAGACTGTATGCATTGCATGCATTAAAATGACACAGCAAGTTTGAGCTCTAGCCGAGCACCGTTTGCATGACAGCAAGTGAATGGGAATTTTTTGAAATAGCCAAAAGAGTAGCTAATTGCCCTGCAATTTCTTAGCTAGAGATGCAGGGGCATTCACTGTGACACACACACACACACACACACACACACACACACACACAACAAAAGGACAATGTCCAACTCCACTTAAGGCTATCATGAGCAGTGAGTTAGCTTGCCAGCACTCCAGAGCCAAATCAGGTTTAAATTAGGGAGTAAATGGGCTAACAAAGCCTGGGGACCAGGAGAGCAGGTCGCAACTAAACGTCTGGTGCTGGACACAGACAGCCAAGGCAATAACAATGAATGAGATGGTACAGAACACGCTCCGGGATACAGCAATATAAGCATTCACTTTTCATAAACAGAGCCACTGCTTGGAATGGCCTTTCCAAGAAGGAGTAGAGGGAGAGACATGCAGACACATTAAAAAAAGAAAAACGTCAGACAGACATACTCAGTATAATGGAACAGAATCAGCGAGGCGAAGTTCACAGCAAAGTATTTGGACTCCCGCAACCATGAATCTGAATTGCAGCCGCAGGGCCACTGTCCCACTTCAGCTCAGCTCTCCAACAGAGCATGTCAGGAGTAATAACCCTCTTTGCCCTTAACAGGGAATGGAGGCTGCCCCCACCAGCCTTCAATAAGCACAACCCTTCCACCACACACACACATACACACACACCATTACTCATGCATATAAACAGTAGTTCATCCCAATAAACAGTGAAAATATTCTATTTTAAAAGCAATGAAACTACGGCGTACAGCTCACGGAAGTGGATGTTGAGGTTATGCATTTTCTTTCTTGGCAGAGGCGAGTGTGACCAAGGTTCAAAGGCCAAGAGTTTTCTCTGATCTAATTGCAGCACTTTACAGTGAAATGGTGGGAATTTGGTTGCGTTGTGCTTTTCACATGGCGGTCTACACTAAACACGAGCTAACTCTGATTTGTAAAACATTTTATGGATAGAGGGAAAACAAGACATCTTTGTTGTAGGTGGTGTCCAGAATTATACTTGTGGTCAAAGCTAGCATGTCATGGCTATTGTCCCCCAGCCTCGTAACTCTGGCTTAAGTTTACAAAAATATTTTTAAAAGTCAAATTCCCATTATGGGAGGCATGTCCCTCCCATAACTGAGTGCCAAGTGGTTGCCACTCCCCTCTACCCATCCAACAGCCCCCCTCCTATCCCCAAAGGCAAACACTGTTCTCTACTGCTTCCCTTACAGTCAGACCTATATTAACACGGCTTATGTTGGGTTCTGAAGGTCTTATAACACAATAAAAAGTGTATATCTCATGAGTTTTGATGTCTGAGAGACTTACATTCATTAGTAGAGATCAAAACAAATGCCTTCGTGCTTTATGAAGTCAGGTGCAGCCGTCGTGGTGTAGTCAGAAATTCGGGCCGCACCTTTTATACCACGAGGTAATGAGGTCTCGACGGGCAAAGCTTACCGCTGCCATTGGCCGGCCACGAGGAGGTTAGGCAAACTAACGCTGGGATCACGCGGGCCTAAGCTCCTTAACATGGGCCCCTCATGAGAAGCAGCTCACGGACTTCTGATGGAAAGACGAAGCTAAAGAGGTGTCAAAGACAGAGGGGCACCTGTCAGCCGTTCCTCTCTCTTCGACAGCTCTCCACGAGCTGCTCCTCTGGGCAAACCGTTACGGGGTTCAATTTGCTATACTGCTGTTACTCTCATGACGGACAGCGGCCTGAAAATAAACCGCCAATCCCGTCACGTCAATCAAAACGCCAAGCTCCTCCAGTCAAATATTTTCACATTGCAATAGTAGAGGCTCGTTGCCTCTCATCTTTCGTTGCGCCTGGCAAGAGCATCGCCTCCTTCACCATCACTCTACCCGACTGTCAGTCTCTGAAACATAGGCCTTTTTAACTCTTCCTCTCTTTCTACTCTTCATTTCCCCTGCTGACAGTTGAAGGGCAATGCGGGTTTCATTTCCGGCCCTGTTGAAATCAATGCACTCTGAAAAACCTGGAGAAACAGTGCAAGAGGGAGAACAGTTGGCGTACCACACCAATAAGTAAACTTAATCTTGGCTTGCTTCCAACACAAAAGAAATCCTAGTGCCAGCTTTGATAAACATCCAGAGGGAAATTTAATAACTGCTTTAAGTTGAAATGTGAAAAACTAGGCAGAGAGGCCGATAAAACGAGTAAACTCAATTTTCCCCTCAACACATTGTTTTAAACACTCTTCGGTATGACAGATTCCGAAAAGCCAAGAGCAGTATTTTGCATCCCACAGGATAAATGCGTGAATTCCTGGTCGGGAGCGTCCCAGTGGACAGAATTCCTATCTGCCCGCCTCAGTTTAAAATTCTGAATTCCCCGGCAGGAGCTAAACTTTGCCACTGAAACAGTGAGGGAAAAGAGAAGAGGATGGCATAAAATCCATTTAATTTAGTCACAGTAGCATCAAGACATATTCCCGTCCTAGGACTATTCTATACCCCTCCATTAGCTTTCCGGGACATTCTACCACCAAAGCCGCAGCCACTCAGACATCAAAGAAGTGCCACAGGACTCCCTCAAAGACAGCACTGGCCTCTGATTTGAGCATCTGGACAGTCAGCGGATAAATCAACTGCCTGGTTGTTCCTCCGGTGTCTTTTATGCAGACAATTAATAAATATGTATCATCTTAGATGTTTTAAATCATGTACAATAAACGTCAGATTGCTTACCTAGGTACAATTACTGCTCGAGAAAAGTGTATTGCCTCCTACCGCCATGCATGAAATCCCTTGGTGGAACTACTCAAACATGCATACACACACTCCTTGAGGCTGGGGTTAATGTCTGGAAGAAACCCTTTGTAAGTTGGCTTACAGTTTTGGTGTCGAGCATTCCATAATGCAGCCAATGTAGCTCTAGCTCTTATTCGGAACAAGGTGTCCACAGGAATCATGTCCACTTGGTGAACGGCGAAGGAAACATGCGTTGGCCAGTCACGCTTTCATTTACGGAAAGAGAAACCACATCGTTGAAAACCCATTCACAGCATCCTAGCTGCCAAGCTGCTTGACAATACCACCCACTCCATTTCTGGCCTTGCTAGCCAAGTGCCACATGACCCAGCAGCTCCCCGGTGGGAACACAGGAGCAGACCGCTCCCCAGAAGCAGCCAAGACCTTTCAACTCTGGATGCCTCTGTGGCTGCAGTCGATGCAGAGTTAGAACATGTAGAAAAGGGGAATTGTGATTTCAGACAGCTTTCAAGAAATCAAAGGGAAAGGGCCTTAAAGTCACAGTAGGTGTTCAGGAGAGTAACACGCTGATGCTTATTGTTGATGGTGACCCATTTCAGATTGTTTGGATAGACATACATCTTAAATAAACATGCTTGATGTTTTGAAATCATTCTAGGTCAATATTGTGTTAGTGGCTGAAATACAGGCCTTGTTTTTGACAGATTGTTTCTTTTGCGTTTTTAAAAATAATTTAAATGGCATATTGTGTACCTGCCCATGTAAAATATGTAATTAAAATATACAATATAAATAATCCACTTGAATCTGTTTATAGCCCCTTTCTGTGTATTAAATCTGTATATGCACCACTACACTTCCATCAAATAGCAGTAGTGTGTTGGACCAGAGCCTTCCATTAGGCAGATAATGAAAGAGATAGGAAGAACATAGAAGAAAAGAAGTGATTGCAGTCTAAAAGCAGTTTAAACCCCCCTTTCCCCCACAGTCCAACAGACGAGACGACTGTTTCGTCAAGACAAGGCGGTCCCTCTTCGGGCCTTTGTGTGTGAATGAAGTGGTTAGGCAAACACTAGCTGCTGGTTAATGGAGGGCAGACTGTGGGAATAATCTGACAAAGCCCCTGGTTAAACAAACAGGCCGAGTCTGGCTCGTGGCAGGACGGTAGCTCAGAGAATGGATGCTGGAGTCTCCTGCTCCCTCTGTGAACAATGGCCCTAGAAGTGGAGGTCAAGTCACTTCTTCACTACTTCACATGAAAGAAATTAAACATTTACAAGCTGTAGAAGGTTTGAGCTGCTGGCTTTCTAAAATATGTTCCACTGCACATTGAAATGACAACCGAATCGTAACTACTGTTAAGATCGCATTTCAGTTCACTCAACGGGAGTGTTGAAAGGCATTTGTTAACGTGATCAATTATTATTTCCGTTATTAAAAACGATTGAGAGGAAACACTCTGACTATGGCCCTGCTCCTTAATAAGCACACGCAACAATTGAGTTTCTAAATGCCTTTAAAAATAATAAACCTGCCAAATACTTTCATTAAAGCGAAACCCCGTTGCACAACATCATCCACCACTGCAAAACATGTACAGTCATGGGAGAAAGACGTGGAATAGCACACATTGAAAGACAGTGCTGTCTTCATTAAAGAAACACTGCTTTCTCCATTGGGGTAGGGAGCACACATCCCCAACACAAACATCACATCCCTTCCGCACATTGTAACTGCCTTTTTATGATGCCCATAAACTAAATGGAGGAAGACATTACATGTCTGCTGGGGAGAAGTAGAGAAAGAGGACGCCGAAGACCCAGAGAGAAATCTTTTCTTCACTTATTTAATGTTTAGAAAAATAACCTGGAAATGAAGTGGGACTTTTAAATGGTCAAGCATCGTAAATTAAATGAATAACGCACAGTGTTCTGTGAATGAGCTAGCACAACTCACTTGAGTGCAGTTCGTGGGGTCATATTTACCTCAAGATCCATTCTGGCAGTAAACATTATAAAAAGGCCTAAAAACATAAGTTAAAGAAATAAGATTTTTTGACAAATAAGAATACTCAGCCTCAAAATCATTTGAGATTTGTCATTTTCATGGATTGTCATGTCATCACATAATGACATGACAATTACACGATACAAT
Organism: Aphredoderus sayanus; assembly: GCA_027564795.1. Classification (NCBI taxonomy): domain Eukaryota; kingdom Metazoa; phylum Chordata; class Actinopteri; order Percopsiformes; family Aphredoderidae; genus Aphredoderus; species Aphredoderus sayanus. The sequence goes on from JAODUG010004600.1 coordinate 16,344, forward strand.
AATTATATCTGATCTTTTGGCAATATCACTCAGTCCTAAATATCAGTAATAGGATTACTAGAATAGAATTATATAAAAATACTCATTGGAAACAGCAGCAAAAGGGCTTGAACTTTCATCATCCAGTTTTTTCTCACTCCCTAGAGCACCAAATACACATAGGGTGGCTGAAGTTGCCTTGTTGAAACAGGGGCTTAAATTTAAACCCATTTAGAGGAACTAATCTTCAAAAGACAAAAGAATTCCTCAGCCTCAACAGACAACAGGATTATTAGTTTCTATACTGATGATGCAATAAAAATCCAATGTTATCCAAAGGCAAAATGGAAGGTTCTTGATGACAACGAAAAGCCGCAGTCATTCCTGAGCCTGAGAGACAATGCACTCACAGACAGCATCAGGATAACTCTTCATGAGCACAAATCATTAGATGCCCCATCAAAGTCAATTTACTGCAATTTAAACTAGTTTTATAATCCCGCTCCTCTGGCAGGTTTCCGCATTACACAGCATTTCACGTTACCTCCATCATTTCAGAGTATCGAAGAGGGTGAAGAAAAAAAAGAACAAAGAGATCCCAGTGAGAGACTTGCCAAGAATGATTTTGAGAGAAAGAAAAAAAAAGAAAAACTTAACCAAACTAAAAAAAACAAGTTGTGCTGATGTGCTATTAATAACCGTTGAGTGATACATTATACAAATATCTCAGCAAAAATTGATGGTCCAACGATTTCTCTACACAACCGCAGGGCTATGGAAAAGGCGAGAACAAGATTAAAAGCCAGACAAATATTCCTAAACATATTGGCAGTGAATATTAAACGACATTTTGCGGCACAAGCTCACAACCATCTTTATTGTTGCTGTTGGTGTTTGGTACCATTTGTTTTTTGGCTGTGAAGTGCAATTGAAGACATTAACCATCCAACTGGTGCAGCCAAACTGGAGAGAGTGAGTGAGTGTGTACGTACGCAGACTAAAGTCTGATCGGCCACATTAACGCCTGCATGGACACAGTGGAGTGAACATGCTCCTTGTTTACAGGTTATACAGAAAGATACTGTAGTTTAACTGTCGTAGGTAGCAGATACGGGTCAATGTTGAAACGGAGTTGATTCCTCTAAACAGGGTGCTTGTATGGATAAGCGCTAATTCCTCTCTCCCTCTTGGCCTTCATGTTGTTGAATAAACACACTGGGTTGACACGAGATGCCTGTCTGATGGTCAGATCAGATCAATTGTGGCACTCCACAGCCAAAACACACACTTAATACAAGTCTACAAGGGTGAATGAAAAGCAGAATGAAAGAAAGTGTCAGAAAGAGAGAATGAGATGTACGGCTAGCAGTCCTTGCATGCTGATAGAGTGCCAAGGCATTTCAGTTCACCGGGGGCTTGTTGCCACGACTGGGTGGTTGGTGTTGAGATAGGCCGCAGCCACAGAGGAGGTACCGGCCCCTCAGATCATCTGACAGAGGATTCTGGTCCGTCTGTTGCTCATTTCACAATTATCAAAACATAGTAGCTGATGAATTGCACACAAATAGGGTTTCTTAATAGTGCATACTTAATTCTGGGCCACTAGTTAGCTCACGTCCACTGAAGCAGGGGAAATGTCATGAGGAATGCTGAACACGCAGGTAATAAACCCAATATGAATGCATAAAACCCTTCTTCATGTGGACGTGCATATATATATATATATATATATATATATATATATATATATATAAAAAGCAACATCTTTCTTTGGCTAAGAGCCTGTAAAGGTTGTGATATTTATTAGTTTGGAGGGAGCGTGGCATGCACAAAGGCTTAACTGTGGAGGGGAGAGTTTGTCTCGTGCGCATGTAATGGGGGTCTGAAGCGGCTAATGCAATGAAAACAGGGGTTAAAAAGATTTACATTGACACATAGGGGGAAATTTAAAAAGCCATGCTTCACCCCCACCCGTGAAATGATATGTAGTAGTTCCACCTCTGCATATTAAGCTGGGGGAGAAGCTAGCAAAGGGAGGATAGTGGGGGACAGTAATTTAATAAAACGCCAATGAAAAGTGGTCTCCGTGAAATGTAGAGCTCCATTAACGTGCAACTTTACACCAAGTCAGAGAAATAGATACTTGCTGTTTGTGGCTTATTTCATTAAATTCATTCATGTGTCCTGCTGTCATTCAATGCAGATACTTGGAGCTTTCCACCATGTACTGAAGCAAAAGAGTGACTGCATTGTGTGTTTACAGTGATTTTAAACACAGACAGGTTTCTGTCCACATGGTAGCGCATAAACAACATAGGACATGAACATATAGTAGTAAATGTACATAAAATGTGTAACCAGGAAATATAAAAAAGGCAACAATGTGACAAAAGGTTCCCTACTGTATGTAGTATATATATATATATATATATATATATTCTCAAATAAATGTGTTGCAGTGAATGTACTTTCCCATCTTCCTCTAGTACTGAGATTCCTGCCATACCCAGACCTCTATTGCAGACAGTAAATAGCAGGAAAGAGATTTTTATGCTTGGCTGGTTTGTGGTAGTAGAAACTTTATCAAACATCTCTAACAACGATTTCAAAGAACTTTATGTAACCCCCCAATGCCTGGCCAGCTCAGCAAGAGACCCTGACCAAAAAAAAAGAAGAAAAAAAAAACTCCCACATTCGTTCCATCAAAGTAAAATATTCTCCGCCAAAATTACGCAAAACATACATTTATATTTCTCACCTTTCACATAAATTGTGCGAAAGGTGAGAATTGTAGTCCAATACTGCCAAAAATGTAAATATGTCCTTCCTGCTCTCTCAACCAGGCATCAAGGGACATTATCAGTACATTCCAGCCACCAAGTCATTGTGAAACAACTATACCATTTAAAAAGGAATCAAACATTTTGAGGAAACATACCCCACACCTTGAAATCTTTACAGTACCAGCCAAATCTGCTTTGGGAAACCCCAAAGCAGTTGGATGTTAATATTCCTACTACAACTACTGGTTTTCCTTATTTCACACCAACCAGGAGATGATAAAGAGGTTGGCAGTCCCTGTCATTAAGTTCAATGTACTGTGTTCATATACTGCAGTGAATAGATAAGATTTTATGGAGGAACAACAACACAGTGATTATAATTTCCATACAAAAGTAAACCAAATGACCCCCTGGCTACACATTAAACATTTAGCACATGACATTCGCAAAGCTGTTTGCCCTCTGGCAGCACCACACCACACATAACCTTGGCAAACACATGTTTAATGGCGAATGGGAAGTAGATAATTGCCAGAGCATGACACGGTTTACATACTGATGTTTTAAATCAGCGACATTAAACAGCGTTAGGACTTGATTTATGGATACGCTCTGATTAAACGTACAAGACAACCGGGATTTCCATCAGTTTTCACATGCTCAAAATGGACTCCCAACTGTCACTGAATGCTCAGCCACCCACCATCCCAGAGAGAAGCATCTGCTCTGCACATAAACAGCTCCTTCCACATTCTTTCTGGTTGTGCCAAAAGCTCTTAGGGATGCACACGATCAATGCTCAAGTCAGTAGGCCCATAGTGTTTACAGTACCTTGACAAGAGGAGTTCACTTTATACCTAGGCAGAACCATCAGTCTGAAATATTTGTCACACTCAAACCACTGCATGCACAATGTAATTGACCAGAAATGTTTTTCGGGCTGAACATTGACAGACAATACATATTACAATTCCCACAATGTTAGGCCACTTACAGTGTGTACAGTTAACCCTCCTGTCGCCACTTAATAATATAGAATTATGCCACCAGAGGGCACCATCTGATTATGGATGATTGTGTGTGTTTTTAATTGTCATTGCTGTGTGTATTTATTTCTTTATTAATTATTTCTTTATATATTTGTGTTTTTTTTGTGCTTTTTAACCATCCTGTTGTCCTCGAGTTTCAAACTCACCTTGTTGTGCCAGCAATGCACATCATATGTCTTTGTAAGCTGTAGAATAACGTTTAGAGCCTTCTATCTGCCACAAAGAGCTAGTGATTTGGGTCATTTTGACCCAAAGGACATCATAAGGGTTAAAGCAAAGAATGGGGTTACAAATCATTCCCAAAGAGAGAAACTGTAGACTATACTGCCCTAAAACATTTATACAGGAAGATATAAAATATACGTCTTGCTGCAAGTCCAAAAGGATCTATAAAGTTGAATATATAAATGCAGATATCTCTGGAGCAGAGACTGCTTGCATGAACAGGGAGTATTTCTTTTCCAGAGGTAAAGTGCCTTTAGTGTCAACAGTGTGTCTTGCTGAAATCTGTAGAGAGCCAGTTCCACTCAACATGATTTATGTCTGTCCAGGCTGTTATTAAAAGGCAAAACGTTCCCCAAAACAAAATCCACATTAGAGCCAGTTTCCTGCAAATACGTCAAAAACATGCAACCTTTATTCTTAAAATGTTCACGCGTTTATGACACCTAATTGAAGAGTAATATTTCCCCCATATACCAGGGTAATTAAAGCACTTATCCCTTAGCTTACTATAAAATAACTGATGTATGTATGCCTTACTATTTATATAGGGATAAGACATATTACACAGCTTATAGCACAGCTTATTTTAAGGCAGCTTAAACAGTCACAGCAGGGTGATGCCCTGCTGGCATCTTTCACAATTACACCATGTAAACGGTCCCCGACACTTGGTGGAAGGCTGCCGTAGTGTCCCAGAACACGATGTGCCCCGTGGCCAGGGCTAATCACGGGCATGTGGCTGGAGCAGGCAGAGGCACTGCCACACTCATTTGATGAGACTTTTGTGGTGAGCAACCTGACTTTCCTCCTTCCACGTCCTACCAGTAGAATATGTTGTTAAAAATTAAAAGACCGACATATGCATTGCATGCCATGTTTAATGTCTGAAGGGTAGGATTTGGGTCTGCTAGGAATTTGAGGTTTATCTTCAATATACATTGATATTCATGCTATTGTTTATTTCCCCCTAAACATGTCGTTAGCAAGCATTTGCAATGTATAGCGCCATGTAGACCCATGTGTAAATCACGGCTATACTCATTCTTTTAAACGTAAATTAGATTGCCCAATTAGCGCATATTTGCTTAATTCCTGCAATGCCTTTGTTTATGGCCATTTTTATTATTCAGGTAATTAACAATTATATACTATTAACATTGTCTGTCAATTACCCATGGTTTGAAATACATTTACAGAAAATTATATAAACTTTTTTTTTTAAACAGATTCGGCCCATCAAAATAGTGCTCATGTTCCATTGGAGATAAACATCCAGCATTTACAAAATTTTTACATTATTTAACGTGTTCAATGTTTCCAGAGTTTGATACACTTCATTTAAAAAAATAAAAATAAAAAAACGTTTACCTAAGCAGTAGTCAGTGTCTGAAAAACATTCAGAACTACCGTCTTTTCCAGTTGGAGTACTTGCAGCTTATCATTTTAATGGTACAGTAGGTAGGGGCCAAACAATGACTCAATCCCAGGGGCTATACAAGCCCTATACAGCCTTTCTACAGGGACCAGTGATGCTAGCTAAGCATAATGCATCCTACTCTCCATAACCCTAATGTAAATGTTATTTAAAAAATATGTCTCGTCCTAAAGACAAGATTTTCTTTTCAGTTACTCTTTTCACTTGAGGGGTCTGGCCTAGTTAATTAATGACAAGCTAAACGTAATATACTGTAGCACAGGAAAGTTTTTTTTCTCCACAAAAATATAACTGCAAAGTAATTTCCACTAATATTTTTCAAATATTAAAAAACATGCCCCCTGCTCCATCATTAACCCCCATCAGAAGAAGTTATATCTGATCCAGTCAAGCATTGTGGATTAAAATTCCTGCTCCACAGAAAGAATTTAAAAAAGTTACAAAGGAAAATATTACAACACGCAGCCCCTATAGTATACAGAATACACCTCCACTAAATAAGCATTTATAGAGGATAGGGTTAGCTAAACAAACCATGAAAAACATTGAAACATAAAAATGAAAATATTTCTAAAGAAATTTAATCACTAGGCTACTCATTTGGGTAAACGAAGGAGGTGGATCATTTTCCATCTCTTAACACTGCCAAAATCAGAAGACCAAAATGGAAAATACAAAACAGTAACGTAGCCTTACATACAGTTATTCAAATCCTGTTATAGCCATAACAAATCCTACCTAAAAGAATGCACTGACAACAGCTATGCAAACTTTAAGGTCACGTTTGTCATCTGCTATGGCACGGTAACATGCTGCTACAGACAATGTCCACACAATAAACAGTATTCAGATAGTGTACTGTGTAGCCTATGGATTTATTGCCATGTGTGAAAGCCTAATACTCGGGGTAATTATTTCACCGCACTACTACTTAAACATCTTGTTGTGTCTTTGTTAAAAGGCTATTTAAATGTTAAAAAAAAACTCAATCACTGCATGAATTGACTTAAGAAATATCACAATAGTTATCCATCTGACAGACAGTTGGTAATCCATCAATACTATTAGGGGGCTCCTTTGTCTTCCACTGGAGTCAAATCTCATTGAATGGGTTGTCCCCTTGCCCCTAACGGTGAAGAGAGTGCTTAGAGACAATGGAGAGATCATCTACAAACCAAAGATAGATCTTAAGGCCTAGATGAAGAGAGAGGTTTAACTTATCCAAAGCAAAGTTTTAGGACAGTTTTAATTTTTGCGTGTATGGAGTTCTGGAAGACCAAATTGTGTAAAGCGACCAGAGACACGGATAAAACCAATTTGGAAGACGAAGAGGGAAACGTTATGTCACATTTCTTACCAGTCGCGCTGGGCTCTAGAATAATGTGGAGAACCACGACAGTCCACAGAGCCTTAACTTGACATCTCCGCAGACGATGGCTCACTGCTTCCCGAGTTGGATACATTCCTCCGGCTCAATCCTGATCTACGTCCCTTTTCACATCAACTGCAGCGATAAACACACGTGCAAACGGGAATTTCAGAACAGTATGGCCCTCGGTATTTAGTCCGTTTTTTCTACTCAAATAGAAAGAAACTTTTCGGTGATTGCACGAAGCACTTTTCCTTGTCCGCGTCTCCCCGTTTCTCTTTCCTCATTGAGTGCCAGCAGTTTTCCCTCTAACAGAGCGCAGCGCTTCTAGCCAACTTCAACGAGAAGGACTCGCACCCATAGCCACCTGGCTCTGATTACTATGCCATTTGTCGCCACCTTGTGTTCATTACGGGCACTACCAGGAAACAGCAACTGGAATTAATTTACAGAAAAATATACACCGTTCTTTCTCAATTATTTGCAGTAAGTTTGATCAAAGATCCTTCTCACGCTATAGATTTCCTCAGTACTGGAAATGTTATGCCTTTAAATGGCCGTGTGCCTGTCAACAATCAAGTATATAGTCTACTACATAGATAATAGTCTGTTTTTCTCAGTTTAACAAGAAATGTGGTTTAATGATTTATATGAAAACAGTTGAAAACAGAGTTGTTTGTTGTCTGTGGCAGTTAAATCAGTGTTTCTTATATTGTAATATAGGCCTACTTATCATTGTATTATGTAAGCCTACTTAGTCAATTCCCTAACAGTATTGTCCAGCTACTGGCAACATATTTCCTAATTTAGCAGCAACATTTTTTAAATATCAAATGTCGTAGATATTGCATTACCCACAGAATTACAAATACAGGTCATGGAAAAGTTGACGTGATGTAGAAAGATGTGTGGGAACATAATGTTTTTTAATTAATGTGTAATCTAAAAATTCCACTCTAAACGACTATAACAGTTCACAACTAAAGCATTATAATTGTTTTAATTAGCGAATTATTGAACTGCAAACATTACAGGTCATAATTCTATGCATGTACCATGTGTGAAATGCTCATTCTGACCATTCAATGTCATTTTGTCATAAAACAGGAGACATGCGGCCTTTTGAACATGCTGTAAGGGTCTGGCAGAACACGCTGGTAGTCCGGTTAATAGCGAGTTGCAGTAGTCCAGGTTGGAAATCACTAGAGCTTGGACCCAGGACTTGTGTCGCTTCCCTTGTGGCCTTATTCCAATGTAACCAAATCAAATGGAATTGCACTTCAATGGTTACATTTTGATGTAGGCGTATAGGCTATAAGCCTATATAGGCCTATGGCAGATAAAAATAGGTCACATTGTTTTCTTAGAATCAGGCCTTTATATACTACCTTATCCACATTTAACCTGTTTTCTTTGTAAAAAACAGCCGTGAAGTGAGTTGACAGCGTCTACCTCAAGTGGGAAAGACATGTCCAAGGCGCTGATCAAAAAGGTTGAGAATTCGCATTTTCTCTCTGACATCTAACTTATCGTTTTTCTTAAAATATGATACGATTTATAAAATCACCTGTAGCCCTTATAAAACCAGAAAAGGACAAGATTAGATGTCGTGAAGATCTAGAAGGATATTCCCTAGGCTCAGTGAGAGAGAATCTTTTTGTTTTGTGCCAGTTGGTGATGATGTCTCAGGTCGGTGAAGGGACTAAAAAGATAAGTGATGGTGATGGATTTTCAAATCCAACGGGCACGTTTTCATTTACCTCGAGATCGCCCTTTTCTGATCTTCAGAAGAGGGTAATCACAGTGTCTGTTCATTCATCCCCCTGGAAATGTGTTAGCACTTTGCGCATGGTTCAATCAGCGGAGAACAGAAGACAGGTTCTGCCGCAGTTCAGACATCATTTAACGGCTGACAGAAAGTGACCTCACTCCCCATCGACCTCACCCTACATGAAGGTCCATCTACAACATACGTGTAACAACATAAGTGTATGTAGCCCCTTGCATAGACTATGTCTGTATGCTTGCTGAACTGAAGCTGTTGGCCTGGAGCATATTTTCTAAATCACTTGACGCATATCATTGTTAAAGACTTTCCAACAACCGTGACGAGTGACTTCAAAAACATTAATCATGTGTAGATCAGTGTTTTTATTTTTAAGCCTATATGAAATCAAAAAAGTCCAAACGTTTCAGGAACAGAAAAAAATAAAAAATACATACTTGTATTATTTCATAGCTCCAACTGTATTTTTTTAATAAGGTGCAAATATTTTCTTATAAGCTATATTATATGTTAAAAATGGGTTAAATAAAGCTTTGCTTTGAAGTCTTGATTATGAAATCCAATGATGGGCCATGTCAAATGCAAGTGAAAGGAGAGGCATGAAAGTTAAACTCTCATGTTACTGGGTTTCTTGTGGGCTGCAAAAGAGTGTGTTTCAGACAGCACAGCATTAGAGCTACTCATGGGTGGTCCCTGGTTCTGATTACCCATCTGTGTGTTGGCTATGTGTGTGTGTGTGTGTGTGTGTGTGTGTGTGTGTGTGTGTGTGTGAATGATAATTTGTTTTTATTTGACTGACAGCTTCATGCTAGATGCTATCAATGTGTCATTACATAAACAAGTGATATGAAGTGTAGTGAATCTTCAGCCGTGTGCTAGATTAAACAATACTAAACTAAGCCCCTTTCTACAGCACCACAGGAATCCAGTTTTCCATGGGACTAAGCCTAATGTTAAAACCTGCTAAAAGGCAATATTGCAACATCTCTTTTCGCTCTCAGATACGCTCCTCAATTTGAATCACCATATGTGGCTGAAACCAGTGTGTTGAAACAATATTGTTTAGGTTGTTCTGGCTCTGGAGTGCTGGCATCTCTCTCTACTCCTCCCGTGGTCAGTGTTCATATACTGTAGGTTCATATAGTTGTTTTTCAAAACATAAACAGTGATTTGGAGACGTTTGAAATTTGGGGTTTTGTGGGTGCTACAACGCAAACGAGGAGTAAACCTTCAACATAAAGTCCTTTTTAAAAGGCCCTCACCGCGGACAAAAGGCCTTAGAAGTCTGCTGTGTGTTCACTGGAAGCCAGACAAACGTGGAAGAGAGGATATGGAGTGGCCCGTGGACACGATCCAGGCTCTGTTCAGCTGTGTGGTCAGAGTCACTCCTATTCATCTCCTCCCGGTTCCAAGCAGCTTTATAGCCCTACAGATCTTAGTGCAAAATTCGCTCCAGACATGGGAAACCCAGCTGAGGGAGAAATTGGTGATGATTCATATTCCATGTTCGACATCTACAGTTGTCAAAAAGCCTTGTCAGGGTTCCTTCATAGCCAATGGACCATCGTGAAATCTTTCCAGTGATTGCTTTTGATATTGTGGATTATAAATCTGGTTTTGTAGCTTTGACTTTGATGAATTTGTGTTAACAAATAGCTTCTCTGTTTTTTCCCCAACTATATTCAACAATTATTTTATGAAGAAATAGTCTAGAAAAAAGTATCATTTTTATGTTTATGCCATCACTACAATCCATCTTAGAAAACAGAAGTGGTGAACTATCTAACCACACCATTCCGGATGCTAGAAATATCTCTTGTGGCTGAAGATAGCATCACAATTAACCCATTCATGTTTTCGGTTGTAAATACTGTACCTCCCAATGAGTGTCTTGCATTCCTTCTCCAACCTTCCCCATACAACCACGTGCACTTGTGTGCAGTTACAGTATGTTTCAATCAAAGAGTATGCCGTTGCCTCGCTTTACATCCTGCGGAGCTCCAAGCTTACCTTGGAATGTGATGAATTATGTCTTTCCCAGACACGTTGCCCTGTTCCTGTGCCTGGTAGGGGTGAGACACACAGAGCACTGGAGAAAAAAAAAACTTGAGGCTCCATGCCAGGCCCAGAGAAAGTCATTTGGACATCTAATAGCTATGGACCAGGCCAGTTTAACGTAAGCCTTAGTGTGATTACCTGACGTAATGACAGCCAATCCAAATACAAGCTGTAAGCCATTACTGGCCGAACAAGGGGAACACATTATGCGTTGCACCATGTCAGCATCGCACCACTGGAACAATGCACGAACCAGGCAACATGAAAACGTTTCCGTCCTAGTTCACCTACCCACATGGGGATTGAGAGGAACTCTTCAAGGCTGTTACACATCCCACCTGCCAAAGCCAGTACCTGCAGCAGGTTCCAAAAGCATGTTAAGCAGTGAAAACAATCATTTAATTTGGGAATTATATAAAAATTAAGGGTTGTTTATCATAATAAGGGTCAATATTTGACAAATTAATGCTTAGCTGAAGTTCAACTGACCTTTCATTTCAGTTGAATTTAGACTATGACAACTTAATAACTTTTTTGGGGCTCCAAAGTTTTTTTCTACTCTGTCCGTTTGGCTGAAGATTGATCCTATGGCAGCCACAGCCATGCAAAACTCCTATTAACTCTAATCATATTTCAGGATTATAGAGACGAGCTCACTTCACAGGAACATTTTTCACACTTTCTGCAAAAAGGAAGAGAACACCTGTTTATCCTTCACTGCTGGTCTCAGGAATGTCTTTTGAGAGGCATTACCTTTTTAGAAGTACTTCTGCATGCTGGCCCATTTATTTCTTGGTGCCTGGATCTATGTGTTTATCTCACCCTCTTCCCAGCAGAGAACCTATCATTTATATTGTCCTGTGCACACTAGTTTCTCGTGTCAGTGTTATTCTTTCCAAACAAAATTCTGCTAAGTCAGTTACTGCTGACTTAAAACACTCAAACACTTCTGTAAAGGAAAGTTATATGGCTTTACTAGTGGCAGGTCATTTTCTGAATGACATTACATACAGCTATTAATATTTTAAAATACCACAACAATTGTTCTAATGGTTGTTTTATTGATGTTCGATATGTTAGTTCTCCAGGCTTTGGGTTGTGAGGCTCTTGGTTGTGAGGTGCACAGGGGGAAAGGCATGATGTTAATACACGTGGGATAGAGAAAGAACTGTGCTGAAGTTGCCTCTAGTCACTGAATTGAAGTCAGTCTATCAATATCTCTGCTTAACAGAATTAAAAGCAGACATGATAAAAGGGTGATAACATTCAGATAATACTTGAAGAGGTTTCTATTCATATCACTAGAGCCTGGGAACGAGCAGTCTTCATATACTGCCACAGTCTGCTGTTCAGTCGCCCAGCTCTGGATGCTAAGGGAATCGTAGGAGCCTGAAACCAAGCCAGCACTCCAAGGCAACTTCTAACCCAGGAATAGGACAGAGGTATCCCGTTGCCATGGGTGCATGTGGAGGGCACAGCAAGGGAGATCATGTGATGACGGTGGGGCCGGTGCGTCCAGTCCTCTCGTGCAGATGAGAGACCTTCAGGGCAATGTCCACCAGGGGCGCCAACATCACCTGCACACACAAATGGGCGATTTAATAGGGAATTCAGGCCTACTTTGAACCGGATCTCCTTTTTGTGACTATAATGTAATCAAGCCATTCAGTTTAGTGTTAGCAGCGGTGTCTGCCGTCGAGACTCTAGATTATAATGGAAACTATCCCCAGGTCCGTCTTTGTTGCAGTGCATGCATATGGTTCACTGTAGTACCTGCCTCTACATAGTTCTGAAATGCATTTGATTATACAAAAACAGGTGTTTCTGATAGGAATATGAAAAGAACATTTTCAGCATCCATTCCAGAACTGCCCATGTCAAAAAGGCACAGCTCACACATCTATAAATCAAACCTAGCTAACGTCAGCCAGATGACCCGCAAGCCTCAGACCTATTTATCTATCGACTTCAGCTGCTGAAGCAATACTTTTCCTGCTATCTAATTGATGGAGGCTTTGTCAGCACCAGAGAGGATAGAGGACTAAGCACCTCTTTGTGAGATTTCGTTTTACTATTTACATCTTTGTTTTCTTTACCACAATACATCCTTTCCCCATCATCAGTCAGTATGACTTTATGAAGTGTCAGGTTGGGGCTCTTAATCTTATTTTTCCCCCAAGGCTTGTTTTTTCCACCCACTTTCTGCATGCTGGCTCTGAAAACCAGTCATAAGTCAAGCTCTGGCCAAACATCTCTGTCTTCTCCCAGTTCCTGAAGTCCTATTTTGAGCGTTGCACCCAAAACAAGCTGGCGGGCCAAAAGTTTACAGATCCTCGCCAAGTGAAAGTCTTCTGAGGCCCATTCTGTTTGACAGCCGAACAGAACTTGGACGGACCAAGGAAGACATTCTTTAGCTCATATAGAGTTAACAGGACAAGCTCAACTCCCTCACTATGCCTTTTACAGGCAGTCGTCAGATGTAATCGGAGTTTGGCTACATCTCAAGGCCCTTATCTGAATTAGGATTAAATTGTAGCAACATGATATTTTCTTCATATGTTGGACTTTCCCCACATGACACCACCATTATGATCATTTAATAATATTGCACGAGCATGGAACAGGCACACTGGGTAATTTTGTGGTGAAATTAGGGTGCAATTTTTGGCAGTGTGAATACAGATATATTTGGACACCACCACATGCTACACATATCTTCTTATATTATAGTAGTCGTAAAATATATAATTTTTTGTGTTGTGTAATAGAGAAACCTTAATCAGAAGAAGCTGAAAGGTCTCTACTTGCTGACCAGGCTGAAAGGCATGAAACTGTGTAGTCATGTTCAGAGAATGACAATATTTGAATTAGACTTGACCTTCGACCTGCTGTAGAGATTTAATTCTTGCCTCTTAACCCTCGTAATGTACTCAGAAATCTAGTTTTTGGCCACACGGCGGCGCCATCTGATTGTGTATAATTTGTGTGT
>JAODUG010004601.1:2500-10475 GCA_027564795.1 Aphredoderus sayanus
TATAAACAGTGAATATACTTTTAGATGCCACATCAAAATGTGAGCGAAGGCTAATGTCTGAAAATGTATGCTTAATATTTAATGCCCAGAATGCAGCAGTTGCATTTTGTGTTCTTTTGTGTTCTGCTTTTTTGTGTGTGTTCCTTGGTCCTTGTCAGCATTTTCACTCCTTCGCCAAGTGGACTTGGTTAGCGTTATTAGCCGGCCATTATAACGCCTTATGACTGGGTAAGTGTTGGGCTTGATTGCAGAGGTATTCAGCAGGGGACAAGATAAGTGCTTAGCGTGACTAACAGAGCACGAATTGGCACAGAGAGTTCTCTCAGAGAGAGGTGAGGATGGATGTGGGGGGCGGAGGAGGGGAGGCAGGTGGGGAGGGGAGGGGAGGGGAGGCGTAAAAATAACCCGGGGCAGACAGGAGAGGAAGAGGAGCCTTTGAAACTGATGATTTAGCAGACACTTCTTTTCTTTTCAGGAATCATGTGGCAGGCGGAGAGGGAGAGATTAACGGATAGGGTGGGAGGGTGAGAAAGATAAGGAGAGGTAAATAAACACAGTGGCCTTCCTTTTGCCATCAGCTGGGGCAGGGCGTGTTCCAAAATCCTTTCATCTGCAGCGGTGCAGGAATAATGTTACGATCTTAAACTTTTCCATTTATTGTACAGCGCAGTATCTCGGCAATATCTAGTGTAAGCCTTATAGGACCATTCTGACGAGAGCCACGATTTTTTTCTCTCCCCAGTTTAGTCTGGAAACGCTTCATTTAAAGTTGTTAGAGGCGGTGCCAAGGTGTCAGTCAAATCATTAGCAAGTGATTGGACCACTTTAAACCAATCAGAACTCACATGGTGATGATTTTTCCGAGCGCAGGCATTTAATCGGCAACAATTGAACCACCCACCTGGATGCAGATTAGGCAATGGCTCTGTAACCAGTTCACAAGCAGTTTTAAATTGAATTATAGAGGCAGACATTCTACGATTAGAATGGCTTTACCAGGCTAAACCCTACAGCTGGAGGCTACATACTGTGCCTCCTGTATGTGGTAATACTGTAGGCCAATGGAAGATGTATCTATGATATTTATTTAGTCTGGTTCTGCTGTTTAAGACCAAAACAGTCATTAAGTTATATCCTCTGCTAATTAAAGTTTTTTTACAAAAAGCTATCCAAACTGCAAATAGAAAAGCTTTGAGGAATAATTCTACTCACCATTACCTTATTCAGCAATCTTGTAAATTGCAATCAAATTAACTTGTATAAGATTGTATCTTTAAAGCGATAATGTAAACATATGCATATAGTGGCCAAACAAAGAACATCATAGTTTATTTAGGTAGGAATTTACTATAGAGTCAGGTTGAACAGTGGGTTTATTTTTAAGACTCAGTGACACATTACTACTTAGCAGTGTGGGATCTGGAAGGGGGGTTGGGGGACCTAGGACAGGATAGAGGAAGGAAGGGAGAGGAAACCTTGTTAGATGTTAAAGGATTTCCATTTCCAAAAGACAACTGAACCCCCACCTTCCTCAAACGCTGTTCTCTGGCTGTCTGCCCCCCCCCCTTCCGTCTTCTCTCTCTCTCTGTATCTTTCTCTCTCACCCCTCCCTCCCTATGTCCGTTGAGCCCATTCTAATGGCCTAATGCCAGGAATTCTGCGGGCTCTGAACATTAGATGCTAGTGGCATGTGTGTGTGTGTGTGTGTGCGTGTGTGTGTGTGTGTGTGTGTTGCGTACAATAGCTTCAATGGTTGTATATGTAACAGAGAATATATAGATGTGGCCAGGTCTTTACATGGGTGCGTAAAAAATGTGCCTTTTGTGTACTCATAGATACATATGCATGTGTGACCAAAAATGAATGAAAAATATATCCTTTCCCTATTCATGGCTGGAATAGTCAGACCTGACCACATACAATGAATTTTCATCTCTGTCATCACCAAGCCACAGATGGAAGGGATGGGACAGAAATGAGAAAGATTATATAATTCAGAGATATTATTTTCATTCCTCCGTTTTCTGGAAATATCCTTATCATTGTTCCCAGGGGAGCTATCATTTTCATCCACCGCGAAGGAGTGGAAGGCAGAATTTTTATTGAACTTCTGAAGTTTGGCTTATGGTGTCTGTAAAAATGTGCAAATCACATCACACTCAAAGGAACGATAAAAAGAAACCCATAGGTGTGTTGGTTACGGAGGCTGTCCTTCAACCCAGATCCAGATTTAAGTCACCATGACAGCAAGTATTCATCCTGTTGAAGTGTCCTTGATCAAGTCACTGAATCCTTACCAGCTTCAGGGTGGCTGTTCTGTGGCTGATTTTGCACTCTGACCTCACTATGGAATGAAGCAGGGAAAATATACAATTCTCTTCCTGTGATCAATGGAGTGTCACAACAAGCTGGAGCCAGAATCTAGATTATTCTACGTTGAGGTGAAGGCCTGGGTCAAACTATTATTGTTGTGCACAATACACACTCAGCCTTAGGCCTGATTATGAAATTATTAAATAATGTGTGCCAACATCTCAGGGATTCCTCTGACTTGCCAAGAAACATTGTTTGATGGACAATCTTCATAATTTTAATTGTAAAGAACATAGACTATAGAGAACTCTTATTTTATATAAAAATATATACTCAAGGAACTGGTGGATAATTAGAAAATGAGAAAACAAATGAGAAAACACTGTTGTTTGTGCTTGTGTGTACTACAGTTGATTGAGAGTGTACATTATGTGCACGTTGATACTTTGAGAATAGGTGCATGAGTGTGCTCCAGTTTTGGATACATGATTGGTTTCTCATTAGCAAGAGCGCAAATATTTGCATGTGCAGTTCAGAGCTCACTTTGGGGAGCAGCCCTTGTGCTTTTTGAACAATGAAAAATCATCTCCTTACGAGCAGAACAGAGTGTGCATCCAGATCCTGGAGAAGACACTGTGAAGAACAGATGTTGTTTGAAATGGGAGAGAGAGAGAGAGAGAGAGAGAGAGAGAGAGAGAGAGAGAGAGAGAGAGAGAGAGAGAGAGAGAGAGGTGGAAGTGTGAGATGGTGTGAGAGAGTGTGAAAGAGAGGTGGATTTACTCACTGTGAACATATTTACATTTAGGATTGTAATTAAGGAGGCTCTTGAAATATAGATAATTTAATTGTGTTAACACTCCACAGCCCACTCCAAATTGCAGCTGGGATTTCTAGCATGCACTCACAGACTCTCACACCAACTCTCTCTCCCTCTCTTCCAGTTGCACTTTACACGCACGTGTGCACAGACACTCATGGTTTATCCCTCCGTCTCCTGCTCTCTGACGCATATTTTTATAGCGCCACCCTCTGGCCCCCGATAAGCAGGGCGTAACTCTGAAAACAGAGATTGATCTGTGTGCGCTCCTAAACTTGGACCTCTTGTTCTCCAGCGCTTCCTGTTGGCTCTGGCCAACAATTTGACGAATGCACACCACACACATTCATCCACACTCACACTGAGAATGGGAGAGAGAGAGCGAGAGAGCGAGAGAGCGAGAGAGCGAGAGAGAGAGAGAGAGAGAGAGAGAGAGAGAGAGAGGCCCCATCACACTAAATTACTTGCTATTACTTACTATTTTAATTTCCGCTAACAGGAATCAGAATCGCTCTATTCTTCGGGTTCAAAAGTGCAGTAGGCGGTATTGCAGTAGTGTATTATAATTCCAATATTATTAGTAATATAATGTCTAGTAATATAGCTGTATTTAAACAAGAACTTTAGGAAATGAGTGAAAAGACATCTGAAGTAAACAAAATTGACAAAACAATGAATATGCCATGCATTGACCATAATTCAGAGCAAAGTAAAGTTGGATTGGGATGTAATGAAATATCTCAACCACAAGATATAGGATTAGACTGTGCTGGCAGATAAACCATAAGGTTTGGATGACCTCAAACTGAATATGTGAACTTCTTGGCTGTACCCTTTAATGTGGGCAAAGCCTTTCCCGTTCAAGACTGCCACAGTGTGTGCAGGGCACACCTTTCACCTTATTTCAGTGGGTCAAGCAAAACACCTATTTGAACTGTCTTGGCTGGAAATAAATTAGAACACTAGCTGCCCTTTCTAAACAAAGTTTACAGGTCCAAGAAATACTGCAGAATAGTGAAAGCCGCAGAATATGACTTTTATTTGTATTTGCCAGACTCGACTTTATACAACTGTGGGCCCCCAGTAGGTTCGTCAATAGGTTAGTCAATATTATTATGTTTATTTTTCAATGTTTTTTTTTATATCACTTTTCAAAATGGATCATAGTGGACTGATATATTACTTGCAGCCAGCAGGGCCCTAACTAAAACCATAGCCCCACAGACAGTGGTTCCGCTAACACCTGATTGGTGCTGAAACAGATCCTGCTTTCACAGCCAATCAAGATTCAGACTCAGGACCTGAAACACGTCCAGGGGCTCTCTATAACCAACCTGCACACATCTACAGTGCATATTTTAGCCTGCTATTGTACAATATTTTAGAAAAGGGGCGTGGTTGCCCCCGGTATCGGGGGCTCCGTGTTGAACAGGTTAACATATCTGTATAAAATGGCTGATGTATTAGTTAAAGGTTAAGTGATGCTGGAGAAAGATTGTTGATATTTGATAACGTGCAATGTTGTGTGGTGCGGTCTGCACCACTTTGTTTGTTTATTCATTTATAGAGCCAGGGCAGTGTAGGAATACCGGATCATTTTTCAACACACAGACAGCTAGCAGGCCATGAGGAGATATTCACAGAATTTGACAAAAAGTGTATTGGATGAGAATCGCTAACCACACCTTTAAGTCAGCCACATAGCTACTAATTGTATGACAAGAACCTTCTTTAATGTTTTCCTTACTCATTTTGACTTTTATCTCTGTATCTCTCTGTGTGTGTGTGTGTGTGTGTGTGTGTGTGTGTGTGTGTGTGTGTGTGATGCGCACAGGCTATGGCTTTGTGGACTTTGACAGCCCTGCGGCAGCCCAGAAAGCAGTTGCATCACTGAAAGCCAGCGGCGTCCAGGCACAGATGGCCAAGGTAAGCCTGACCTTCTCTTGGTCTACTTGACTCACGCCTACTTGAAGTCTCTGGCACTATCCCAGCTGCCATCGGTCTAGCTGTAGTGGACTCTAGACGTTCCTTCACTGAGATGGGGCAAGCTGTGGTGGGGGTGCTTTTTGATGATATTAGATGGGAGTTCTGCCTAATTTAGAGCTGGACCTCATTTTCCTATTTGTGCCAAGTATGGCAATTGTTAATGAACAAGGTGTAATAATGTACAAGATATAATAAAGTAATTCAGTTTAGAGTTCTGGTGGTTTCTGGCGATCACTGGTGATCTCAAGTGTTACTGTAGTTTCGGTAGTGTTTTTCATGAGAGTCAGTGAGTGTATCTGTAGCATGTCAGAATAACAGATGCTTTGGCAGCAATATTGAAGTAGTCAATAATAAAAACAGAATTGATCTAGTTGCATAACGACTATAGTCATAATGAGATTATTGATTCATGTCTACAAAAATAGACTGGAACTTTTTCTATATCATTTGTTCCCTCTCTTTCTTTTTCTTTTTTTTCTGTTTGACCCATTTTTTTCCCAATAATCTTGTGTGTGTGTGTGTGTGTGTGTGTGTGGTTGGGAGGAAGGGGTGATGACAGTGTTGTTGTGTGTTTCTGTGTGTGTCTGTGAGTGCCAATGCATTTTCTGCCGACCATGTACAGTTTTGAACAGAATAATAGTACAAGAAACTGGTAAAAATGGAAAGAAATGCTTTATTTCTTTGTTCTACAAGTATTTAAGTAATATTGAAATCTCCATGGAGTAAGTAATAAGTGAGAAATCAAAAATCTAATCACAGGATAGCACCCTTTACGGGCTGAACACTGGTTATTCCATTCAATTGATCTGATTGGCTGAAACTGATATAAGGTCAACCTGTAGAGGGTTTGATTTCTGTGTTTGGCTCTATTTATTAAGCCAAGCTGACTTTCACACTTTTAATACATACTGTACAGTACTATGCTTCTAAATGTAAATGTATTGAAACAAAAAAACGGGTCGGAAATCAGTGAGTGGGAGGTGAAAATAACAACTCCTAGCCAGGACTTTAATCAACACCTCAGTGTCAGTCATTGAAATGAAAAAATACTGCTGTTTATTGCAGAGTTTGTATTCAGAAGGAATGCCTGCTATGACAAATACTGTAATATGCTCTGTGACTTATTGTTGGACTTTCAGAGGAAATCTAACTACGCCTTCAAGCTATGCTGCCTGTTGCCAACTCTGAAGTATGAAACTAGATCTGCAATCTTGAGGGAGTCATTAGGTGCATTGATTTGTCTGTATGGACACATAAAGGCCAAGGATTATGAAGCGGTTGTACAGGACCAGGTGCAGTTATTCCCTCTTGATCTTGCTAAATTCCAAGACGAAAATACTCCCACAGACGCTTAGCGAATTAAAGAATCCTTTGAGAAAATCTATACCTTCCGGTGCTTGCTAAATCACCTAATTCAACTGGCATTTAACTTGATGCAGTGTGAGGACCAAAGCACATGTGCTTTGGTCATACATGTTCACATAACAGTCCTGTCCTGTGAGACAAACTCTGTGGGATGTTTTCCCATAGTTTTCAATAATCACATTTGTTTTTATTGGTCACTATCAAATTCTGTTTGACTGTGTTGTTGTTGCATACAATATATTTTGAGCTTTTGTGAGAGTTTACATGTGCGTTTCATGCAATAAAACACCACCAACACTTACAGCCAACATCTATATGCTTGAGAAGTGGAGACAGCAATTCCCACCATGCTTTCAGAATCATTACTGTATCTCAAGCCCTTTTCATAAATGAGAGAAAAGTGCAATTAAACTAGGCTAGCATTCAGGCTCCAAGAGCATCCTATTAAATTAAACAACAGCAGGCCTCTGAGCCACCTTGCGTTCCCTCCCAACCTCTTTTCATTAGAGATCTATCTCTTACATTGTTTGTAGCAGCTTGGGGGGTTGTTCTGGAGAGAAACGTTGATGTATTTAGCTGTTATTAAAGAGAAAGAATTCTCGGCTCCTACGAGATAGTGTTTTCCGGCAGAATAAAAGAAGCATAAGGAGTCAATTCTGAGTCAAATTAAACAGACTTTGTGCTGTTTTCGGTAATTAATTATTTGCAGTGCTGCTGCCATTCTGGACAACTTTTCTGCATCAGCGCACCGTGAGAATGTCAATGCATGAAGGGATGCTAGGTTTCCAGTCATATCTGACACCTGGGATGGGAAGTTGTATTTGCTGCTTGTCAAAATAGTAATGTTCCCACAGCTAGCAGCAATTTGGAAGGTCATAGGAGTACTACAGTCCTTGTTTAATTTTTTCTCCTGACATTGTATTATTTTTGAATCCAATGTTTGTTAGGTGAAACGCAAGATAAATCAATAGCAATCAATAGCAATATTAATCAAATGTAAAGAATATTGAGAGCACGAGTGAACAAGTACTGGGTACTGTTTTAGAAATGAATAAATACATTAATTAATGGAACACATGCCATTAATGCTAACATACTAGCCAGTGTGTTTTTTCTGCTCATTGACAACTAACCCTAACAACTTAACAACTTGAAAAGGTCTGAGCGGTTTCCGGAATGTGGCATATACTGTATGTATTCTTACAACACACAATCCCGACGGCTGCTTAGTGATTTGTATCACTGTAAACCCAGCCTGCGGATGGCCTGCAAGCACAGTGGCAGTGAAATGTTCTTGCTAAACTGTAGATGGCTCTACTGTCTTCTTACGACCTGTCAGCATGAACTGGAAACAAAACAAAATGAAAATATAGAATAGAGAGAGGAAGTGTTGTGTGGGTGGTTGGGTGTGTGTGTGTGTGTGTGTGTGTGTGTGTGTGTGTGTGTGTGTGTGTGTGTGTGTGTACCTGTCTTCATGCGCTCAGCTAGCATGCC
>JAODUG010004602.1:0-10475 GCA_027564795.1 Aphredoderus sayanus
TGTAGAATTAGGTTTAGCGCCTTCTATCTGCCACAAAGAGCTAGTGATTTGGGTCATTCTGACCCAAAGGACATCACGAGGGTTAAGAGAAGCAATACATATTTCATTTTGATAGATGACCCCACCACATGTACAAGCCATAAAACATAAAACTAAATACACATAACATGTTTAAATATAATATAAACAACCATCAACATGATTGAAAATTATTTGCACTTTTTATAAAGCTACTTAATAGTGTAAAATATATTAAAACATTTTAATCTATTATACACCTTTTTCATCATGTCACAAACCCGAGAATCATTAAGGAGTCCCAAACCAAAGTATGAGTTCAGAATGTTTACAAGGCTGTGGCATTCTTCAGATGTCTACATCCAGTTCTTCGTCACATAGACTGGGCTGCCATTAGGTTCATAAAGCACTGGGGAGAAAAACAGAATGATGGAAGGACTAAGTGGTGGGTTGCTCTGCAATCACGCTCATGCCCAGATTGTTTTCAGGTCATCAATGGCTCTGATCACCACTCTTTGGACTGGCTTCTTTGCTTTCAGCTCATTGGGCAAATTGACTGAGTTCTTAAATCTTCCCCTTTATTCACAAAGGCTATATTGATTACAATGCTTTACAGCTGAACTCCAAGCTGCTGTAGCAGCCATCTGTAGCCACTAACAAAGACGTAATCGCTCAAACCCACAACTAGCAATTTGTGCTGGAACCGGCTTCCTTTGAGACAAGTTGGCCAGGGGACCTTGAATAAATGCAACTCAACTCTATTTCCAATTTACCCTAGTCCAAAGACATGCTGTAAACACACTAAACACCGTAGCACACCTGCAACAAGCAGTAAATAGGAAAATGATGATAACCATTAAGTTACTGTTTACTGATTACAAATAAAATATCTAAAATATCATTTACTTTACCTTCACAGACTTACCTGATGCACTAGCTCAGAGTGGTTAAATCTGCTTTTTTATGCAGCCTAGGACGTAACATTTGAACTTGCATAGATCTCTGTCTACTGTACATAATACTCTATAGCTCCTTTAGAGAAGGTTATCATTTTTCCTTTTTAGTTATTCTAAATCTTAGTGCTGTACAGAGCAAAGAGAGGATGTGTGTGTGGAGGGATAGGGTCTTCCTATTACCTTCAGTAGAAACAATGCATAAAGCAACCCTTCCCTTTAATCATTACTATCAAAGTGGACAAGCAGGCAGCAAAGCCTAGTTTTCTCACCTCTGGGGGCGAATGAGGTGGTGATTGAGGTACACACTCCAACCTCAGTTTATAGCCCACGAGGGGGGGATTATTCACCCCAGCCAATTAGGGGTCTGTCTGCATGTCTGCTGTTCTCGCTGGTGTGTTGCCCCTTGTCAATGCTGAGCCTTGAAGGGAGGGACATGTGGAATGCACCACACACAAAGGTCAAAGTACACATGTAGTCTTTGTATTAGTCTAAGGTGGGAGGCTGAAGGGTATATTGAATTTTTGTTAAACCATCAAATATTCCTTACATCTGTATAAATCACAGGTGTTCAGCATTAAATAATCCTTTGTTCACACGTTGCAGTGAACAGGAAACAATTATTGACTTCCATTGTTTCTGCGAAACATCTAGAAATCCTATCAAGTCTGCTGCTAGTATTTACAGTATTAAATTAGTTAATTTGGTTTGATGTAGTGTTTTCAATAATTTGTTTATAACTGATATGAATTTTTCTTGACGCCCCATCCATTGATCAGTCCATTCATTATTGTTTGTAAAATAAATGGATTAACAGGAAAGGTGTCTTTCAGTGAGTACCTTTTCTGGTCAGAATTCATATTAGGCTCTCTGCCGCATTCCTGGATCATATGAATAATACTGTCATATTTAGGTCTCCCTCTGGGTAATTTAGCATAGTTTAAATTAAATGCATGTGAGTTATTAAATAAATAAATAATAGACATGCTATAAATAAAACATGTATCAATGCATACTGTATGATCAACTCAGCTCAACTCTTCCAGTTCAATCATTATTATTCAGCCCCACCCCTGTTCTCTAAACATCACTAAAGGCAATTACTTTTTCATATTTAACATGAGTCGTGGCAGAAAAGAAAGAGATTGTGTGTATTATTTGTTTAGTTATTTTGGAAAGCTTTTTGATGAAATACATTATTTATGTAATGAATTGGATAAATTAGATGGGCAGGCTCCATGGTTGAGTGATGATTGAATCACTTTTCTGTTTATGTTATTTCGGGCAGCATTCTCTTTGTCAATTACTCAGTGCAGTCACTTTGCCGTGCTTCAAGGAGGATGGATTCTGAGATGGATGCAGGGATTTCATGGAATACAAACCAAGTTCACTGAATGATTAAAGCTTGTTTCGCACATGTTAAAGCTCTGAAATTGGATCATCATATTACCTAGTTTGTCTCTACTAGCGCTCCTTAACCTTCGACCGCATCAGATACACCATCAAGTTGGATTCGGATGAGATCCAGTACGGTGGCCACGGGCGTCTGGATCACAGCACAGAGTTCTTCACAGAACCTCAGCCTTTCAATGGCCGCTCAAATTCAATGCTGGTTAGTATTTTACTTCACCTTTTTCAATCACAAAAGGTTTTAAGCCAGAATACATTCCTGTCTATAGAGTATACTTTGTGTTTGACTGGTTAAATCTGCAATGGAGAACCGGTTTAACAGCATGGTGTACTTCTTGAAGACCTCTACTGTATGTTCCAGCAGATAGTAAATTTGGGTTATACATTGCACTTGAGTAAATGTGTCCACTGCTAATGAGTAAATGTCTTTTTTAACATGGCACCACCCAAGGATTGGCTATACTTAATATTTCATAGTTAGTATTATCACTGTTTGTAATACATTTCTAATCTGATGTACAGTAATTCATTATTTAACATACTGTGAAAGGGTCCAATTTCTGTGACAAACAGAAAATATAGTTTATTACATAAATCACTGTAGATTGCATGATAAATATGTATAAAGATAACTTCACATACTGTAACATAAACCAGAAAGAGACTTTTGCTGATTCATTAACCCAGCAACCAACATGAAAATCACAGTGGTTTTTGAGTAGGAACACCATCTGGCTTGTCTAACCTGATGCTAAGATCTACCTGAGGGAAGGATATTGCTAAGCTAGGTGGGAAGAAAGACAGTTTGGAAAAACCTTTTTGACCAAGTTAACAAACGCCACCTGCCTGAAGCAGAATATTAAATTAACTTACCATGTTGCAGTGCTTAGTGAACCAATGACTTCAAAAGGGGATTTCCCATGGTGAGGTGGGTTTTCCTCAGCAATGTTGTTTTGGTCACGCCGAAAACAGCTGATAGTGGCTCTTTGTGCCCTTGGATTCACTGCTGGGCAACAGCTGATTGTGACGTTGCTCTGTGTCCGAGCTTTTAGTCTGTGTTACAGCTACTTCCTTGGCGGTGCGTCCTGGTGTTGGCTTCATGTCTTCTACACCAAAGAAAAGTGGAGAGTACGAAGTAGCTTTAATATTTGATTTGGTGTCACAGACTGAGTAGTCTGTAGTTTTTTGGCATATGGAGCTTTTAAGTCCATAGCTGATGGAACTTGAGTCCATGAACAAGTCAGCGAGGCTAGCTTCTTCAGTTTAGGATTTGCTTGCTCGCTCAAATGTCGATGACATAGACAATGTCACTTGCCAGAAGCACTTCAGATTATCAAAATATAAAATTATAGCCTACATTAACGATGATGATAATAATAATAATAATAATAATAAATGTTATTTATATAGCACATTTCATACAAAGTTTGCAATTCAACGTGCTTTACAATTGAAGACATTTAAAAACAAAGGATGAAGTGGTCAAATGATTTTAAAACAAAAAGGAAAACAATAAATAAAAGAAAACAAGATAAAACACCATAGAAGTAAGAAACCTAAGTAAGAACAAAGAAACAATTCAAGTAAAAACAATATAAACTGTATGAGGACCATGTGTACCTACTGCATATTGGTACAGTATGTTCTAGTCAGTTTGTCTATTCAAGCAATATTGCTATGATTCCTAAATAAGAATATTCCTTTCTTGAATAGGTACAGGGTTGGAAGCCATTTCTTTTTTCTTTTTTTACACTTTTCTACCTGCAGAACAGCAAAGTTGGAGACAGCATTTATAATGTGTAAATTTCAGATGTAAAAGATAGTTTTTCAGAATTATGAAAATGTTCTTTATCCATAGAGGTCAAACATGGTTTGTTTTTTATTCATTTCTCATCAAGTGAAGAAAAATGTTGAGGTCAAATTACATTGTTATAAATTATATCATGAACATAATACACTACCAGCTAATTCCATAGCTGAAATTAACTGGTATTGTTAAATCCCACTGCTGTGTGGGATCTAATCCTGGTTGTGTGGAAGCATATTGGGAGGCCCAATGCACAGCATCTGTTTGGCTGTTTAGACACAAACCAGGCTTGATCAGAGGGGTGTTTCCCGGGAGGGATCTTTGTGTCATTGCACTCTAGGGGGCTCTAGGGGGAAAGGGGGTTTACGATTGCTAGGGAAAGGTGATGCCTTGCACCAGATTGGTTAACTTTTATGTGCAAAGATCTGTTTTCGTCTTGTTTTAGTCGACTTTTGTAAAAAGTCATTGACAACAATTTCAATGTGGTTTATCAATTCTCCGTAGTTGCTTTGTTTATTTGAAATGTGTTTCAGGTTTGATTTCTAAGCTATATTT
The DNA here is from genome assembly GCA_027564795.1 of Aphredoderus sayanus. NCBI lineage: Eukaryota > Metazoa > Chordata > Actinopteri > Percopsiformes > Aphredoderidae > Aphredoderus > Aphredoderus sayanus. Next base: position 4,744 of record JAODUG010004602.1, read on the forward strand.
CCCTGTGTACTGTCACCAGCACTGGCCTAAACCCACCAGGTCCCAAGGCTGGGCGTCTCATCTTTACCGCTGTTCTATAATTCATTGTCGTCCTCATTTATTTGTGTAGCTTTTAATACAGTCATGAGAAAATGTATCATATGGGTGGTACATTTAAAAAGGCTAGTTCTTTCTACTCTATGCATTGTGCATCTGCAGAGTCTCAGTCTGTTTTGTGAACAAAGTGTTTGGTGTCTCCATTTACACCACTCAAACTGGCTGTTATCCCAGAGTCATTGAATTGGATACATACAGTTCAGATTCTCCAACAAAACAATGTGCATTATTCATAGTGTTGGAACTTACCTTTTCAAGAGTGTGTCTCTTAAACTTGCATGCCTTTACTGGGAGGAGAAAAATATCCGGGGGAGTGGAGTCATTGGGCTTCCATCATGGAGATTGCTTAAGGCTGATGGCATGAAATAGGCCGGTCCTTGAAATATAGAAGGAAACACTGATCTGCATTTTAAGTAGAATGCTGTAGGACCTGCCACATTTGCCTCTTCATTCTTGATGTGTTTTTCTTCTACTGGAAGAAAATGCCCAAAGGCATTAAGATGTTTATTAATAAGGTCAAGCATGAATTAGTGAAGATCAGCATCGAGACCCAAGAACTCTCCTCTCCTCTCCTGATGGCATGTTCTAGATTACGTTAATGAATTCAATCAACATAAAAGCATGGTAATCTGCGCCAAGCGGTCAGTGGAGCCATGATAGACTGGTAGTTTGCTTCAGTTCATTCTGTACAATAATTTAAGTCCTGAGGCAGAATGTTTCAGGTTCTTGATTTGGCACTAGAATTGACACCTTACGCCTAATGAGGTGTTTGTTTATCTGAACTTTAGCTGAACTGTCTCAAATCAATGCTGAAAGTGTTGCAGTTAATGGAAAAATAATATATCTCTAAATTCAGCCTTGGAATCAGAACATCAAAACTTGTCTGTGCAAAAACTTTCACACCACTAGTAGAAGCATTCATTTAACATTGTTTAATATTCTGTCTGCTATAGTTTAAAACCTTTTCCTCTCACATCTAGACAGTGATTCTTCAACATATAAGGTCATGTTTCATCAGTTGAGCACTTAAATTTCACATTCTCTTAATTCTTTTCTCACTCTTTTATTAATTCAAACACCACAGCTTTGCCGGTGTCCCCCTCGGCAGAAATTTGAAGTTTAGTTAACAAGTCATCTGCTAATTTTGGCACCATGAGGGATTCATGGGAAATGAAAGAGAGCAAGAATGATGTAGCTGCCAGCAAAGGAGGGATGCTCAGCTCAGCACATACATCTAGCCTCCCTCAGTGATTACACAGACATGCTATAGTCTTACACAACACTGGCTTTTCTTCTCCTTCTGCCTACCTGGATATGACAAGAATAATCAAACAGGAGGCTCTGTGGGAGTTGTCAGGCACTGCCCATTCCACTCATGTTTTATTTAAAGACTCTGGCTACTTTTAAAAGTCTTACTTCCTTGTTATTTAGTACTTATAAACTTCTATTTTTATTTAACCCTCCCACTGTCCTAAGGCATTTCAGCAGACTACCAGCAGAGGGAGCTAAACATGGAATGTCATATGTCCGTGTTGTGGTTGACTCCCGCTACTGGCAAGTGCACCGGGTCATTCTGGCCCATAGGACAGTGGGAGGGTTAAAGGTATATGGTATAGTCTAGCTCTTAGTCTAGCTGTATTTTGAAAAGCCTAAGTATTTAAGTCTGACTTATACTATAGCTGCCTGGCCTAATCTTATAATTTCCTTTATCATCATCCAGCTAATCACTAGTTGCTAACAACATTTCTTCTCCATGTAAAATGTAAAACATTTCCCTGTTGACAGGTTCTATTTTAAATGGCAAATTATTCAACAGTATATATCCCAAATTATGTTAATTTAACAAACTGAATAACCCCAGTTAAATGGCTGATCAAGATAAATCTGCTTGCTACACAATATAGGAAAATATATTGGAATAATGTCTTAAAATAAAGTGTGATAAGATAAAATTGGTAGGCTTATTTACTATAATACATATAGGACGAGTATATTTGTGTGGTGTGCAAGTGTGCGATGATGTCATGTCACATGTCACATTTAAATTGTGATGTACGTTGCACGTATCAAAGCAATTTCAGAAGTTTCGTTGGCATGTCCATTACAAGAAAGACGGACAAACAAAAAGGGATTGTTGAATTTTGCCGTTGTAAATTCACAGCCACTCTTCTAAGTGTGAACTGAAAAAGGATTAAATGGTAACGCACTGTGTGCAGATGGATTCAATTCAACATTGTGTTGCTATACTTTTTGTCCTAATTTAATTGCCAATTTTTTTTGTTTTTTAATTATTATTATTATTATTATTATTATTATTAAGCTTAAGCTCACCACAAATGCAAGATAGGACTACCTCGTTGTTGGTTCATAAGAGTCTTCATTCTGCATGTTTTCTGCTGGACAGATTGCAATGAACTTCTGAGTCAACAAATAAAATATGTGAACTGAAACAGACATGTATTTATTTCACAAAGACCTTGGTTATAAAGCTCAAACTAGCCCTTTGTGTTATATTCCTGGCTTTTGTTATTAATTAAGTCTGTTTCCCAGCTCAGGCATGTTTGGACTATTAGAGAGCAGAGTTCTTTGCCTACCGTAAAACCTATTTTGCAGAATTGCTCAGACTTGTTAGAAATAGACCCAGGGCAAAGACGGGCATGGAGTGCTTTCACCAGCAGTTGGGGTCAGAAGACAGAAACCAAGTAGAAATAATTTTGTTATTCCCACTTATGAAGCCTTTATCAGTGTATCTGAACATTGATCAGATTGAGTAATAGCCTGAAGGCTCTCCGCTTGAAGTGACTCAAAACCCAAATTCCAAAATGTCTAAAATGTTCTTCAGAGCCATTGCACAACAAAAGACGTTGCTTAACTTTTTGGACAGTTTTCAAACTGACATCTATCCTCATTTTCTCTTGACCTTTCAACAGTCTTATTTGCAACAGTTCATTCATGTCTTGTTTGTTCAGGTCAATGCACAGCCTATGATTGTGTATGTTTGTTGCTGCAATGCTGAACACCTACTCAGAATGAGTCAGAAGAAAGCAGCAGATAATCTGGCAGGCACACTGAGAGAAGCAGCAACGAGAGCTAAACATGTTTAAAAAGCAGAGTGGTTCCCTGCAATCGCACATATTTTTGGCCTCCAAATCTGTGCAATGTGAATACTATTGTGTAAAGTAGTATGGTGAGAGTCGGTTATATAGCACCTTGTCTTGTGTGATTTTGTATTATCCAAATATAATCATATCATTATATCTACTTCTTTTCAGATGCTGCATAGTCTATTAGCATTGTAATTTGTAAGTGCTAGGCTTGCACTGTATTTGATCAAATTACCCTCAGTTCAGTGTCTGCAATGATATAATAATTAGAATGTGTGTAACTGATTGCATTACCAATCGGTTTGGACTATCTGCTGCTCTTTGTTCACAGATTGATTTATACTTTGTCCCTTTTGTTATCCATTTGGTGGGAATGAAAGCTGTTGATATATTCCAGGTTGGGCACAGTGGTGGCTTTTGTCTAAACAGGTGCCGTGATTCTTTCTGCCCCTCAGTTTCTCCGCGGTGCCTCCTGCGTGGCGACTCTCCCGCTGTGACTATTTAATTAGTCACCAATGTCTGTGTCAGTGTTTCAGTGGCGAGCCGCTCCACTCCCTCTGTGCCAAACAGTTGCCAAAGAAACACATCCACAGCACGTACAGATCCACTGATGCTGAGGGCTGACTCCAGGAGCTCAGGGTGTGATTGAATTGTTTACAGCTCTGCTCTCCTTTTCAGTCTTCAGTCTTTTTTCTTTTTTCTGTCGGGGAAATGTAGCATCATTTATGTCTGCTTGGCTTTTGCTTTGGCATAAATATTAAACAAGTACTGTTAAAATGGCTGCTTGCACCCAAACCATCCAACCGTTCAGTCAACTGTGAATACAATGACTGATCAAAGACTTCATTAGATACAACACTACCACTGGGGTTGCATCTTCTTGTTACAGCTAGTACAGTATATAATTGTGTAGCCCACTTAAACTCAGAAGATGTGCCATGTTACAAATATTTTCCAAGAATTACATATTTATTTTCTGTAGCAATTATTCAGGTGAACCACAGAGTCAATCATTGATCAGAGTATTATGTTTTTAGAGCTATTTTTTCCCCTTTCAGCAATGTTACTCAATTGTGCTTCTTTCACTTGAATGAACAACCTTTGGGCATAGTGCAATGTTAATAGAAGTTTGATTCAGATTAAATAATTGATTTAACAGTCTGCTATGTACAACACTGTAAATTTAATTTATATCCACAGCTCAACATGAAGAAGTCAAAGTGTTTTAAGTGGTGGAGTGACTGCTATTTATCTGCTCTATAGTGCCACCAAGAGGTCATAATATAGCTGCAGCACAGTCAGAGAGGCATTTGACCACGGCCGTAATCATAATATATATGCGGGGGGGGAATCCCCCCCTCCCAATATTCAGCTGTGCTCAAAATGTCCCTCCCAATATTTTATATAAAAAATATAAAAGGTCAATATAAATGTCTGCCAACTTGGTCCCCCCCAATGTTGACTCCATGGCTATGGTCTTGCATTTGACAGTTATGTTGACAGTCTACTGGCTACTTTTACAGTGCTATTTTTTAATATCTAAACAGTCACCCCCCTCCTCCTGTTTTTGTTTTGACATATTGTGAGTATTTATTAGAAATGATTGTCTTCTCAGAACAAGGTCCACGGGTGGCTTGTTCTCTAAACCAGTGATGGTCTCTCTGTCACGTTACCATTTTGATCTCACTTGTGTACCACTTTCTTTGCTGTCTTTCTCTTAGGTCTACCTCCCATGCCGAACAGCTATTGTCCTGACCAACGAGGAAATAGATTACTCCTATTAGGAGAGGATTGTCTCAGCACAGGGCAGGATTGCATATTGATTCCAACCTTACTAAGTGTTAACAATCAACCGTCATATCAGTGTCAACCCTGTAGTTCACCGTCCAAACCTGAATGTTTTGAGTTTCTTAAAATAGTCAAATGCACTGTGAACACCTGTGTTTTCAAAAAGTGAGTGTATATTAAATAATGATTTGAAAGTGTATTGTTGTTATTTTGTAATTAAATACTAAACATTATTTAACTTACTGTAACACACCAAATGTATTGTAAACGCAGCATTGCACATTATAAATAAATACAAATCTCCAGGTATTTAATCACTGAAATGGTAATTCATTGAGTAATTTGCACAAGCTGCTTGAAATCACAATAACTTAAAATGTATGTACCTACTGGGAGCACTTATGTACAGTACTCATTCATAATCCAGCGTTTTGCAATTAAAAATAATTTGCAAAGTAATTGAATTATTTATCAAGACTAAAAATTAAAGAAGAGCACATCTGGTGTTACATTGCATTTCTTACAGTAAATACATCTTTATCAATAAAAATGTAATCTAGTGTTATGTGATATCATCAGTATTCAATGAGCAATATGTATTGTTTCAAATTCTCCCTAGCATTATAGTACTGTTACTGTACTTTTATTTAACCCTCGTAATGTACATCGGGTCAGAATGACCCAAATCACTAGCTTTTGTGGCAGATAGAAGGTGCTAAACCTAATTTTACAGCTTACACACAC
>JAODUG010004603.1:0-10474 GCA_027564795.1 Aphredoderus sayanus
GTTAGGGTTAGGGTTAGGTTAGAGAAGAGGACCATGAGGCTAGGGTTAGGGTTAGGTTAGAGAAGAGGACCACAAGGTTCGGGTTAGGGTTAGGTTAGAGAAGATAACCACAAGGCTAGGGTTAGGGTTAGGTTAGAGAAGAGGACCACAAGGCTAGGGTTAGGGTCAAGTTAGAGAAGAGGACCACGAGGTTAGGGTTAGGTTAGAGAAGAGAACCACAAGGCTAGGGTTAGGTTAGAGAAGAGGACCATGAGGCTAGGGCTAGGGTTAGGTTAGAGAAGAGGACCACAAGGCTAGGGTTAGGCTGCTGTCATTACAGTGCTGTGTGATGTGTTTAGACACACTGGTGGTTAATGTGGGTCCCTGGCTCTCAGTTTATCCAGTTGTAACTGAGAGTGAAAGTGAAATTACAGAGAATGATATGTGCTGCTATTTTTCTCAGAGTACACACACTGCCTGCCTACTGTTAAACAAGCCTGACACAGGGAATACAACCCCCAACCCTGGCGGTGTTAGTGCCTTGCTCTACACAGGGAATACAACCCCCAACCCTGGCAGTGTTAGTGCCTTGCTCTACACAGAGAATACAACCCCTAACCCTGCAGTGTTAGTGCCTTGCTCTACACAGGGAATATAACCCCTAACCCTGGCAGTGGCAGTGCCTTTCTCTACACAAAGAAAATGGTAATTCGATTTAATTTGTTAGGATTTGTCTACAATAACACAGAATTAATGAAACAACCAACTGTAATTGGAAAGTCAACAATATTTTTAATAAACTGTTGCACAAGGTGATTAAATACTTTTTCATATCTATACTTTTATCAGTAATAATCTTTAATTAAACAACAGTATAACTCAAATTAATTTGCTCTGTTCCAAGTTAAGTCACAACTCACCCTAAAACCGATTTAATGAACTGATATTATACATTGTTTTGGAGTCTTTACACATAATTATTATCTACTCTGTAAGATCTACATTGATATGGAATATAGACAATCGTAAGAGCTTAACTGTTTTAGAATATATATACATGATAAGAGTACTTGTTCTAGAATATACTGTATATGTACATCGTTAAGACCTACACTGATATCCTGTTTAGATGTGGCTATACATATATATGCTCTACATTCTTACTATAAGGAATGCATTTAAATAAGATTCATTATAATACTTTCATGGTGAAGCACAGCCATCCCTCCCATCCATAAATCATTTACGTGTTGAATTACAGAACACAGCATCACACAGAGAACACTGCAATGGAGGCTTCTGGTAGAGAGAGAGAGAGAGAGAGAGAGAGAGAGAGAGAGAGAGAGAGAGAGAGAGAGAGAGCGAGAGAGAGAGAGAGACAGAGAGAGAGAGAGAGAGAGAGAGAGAGAGAGAGAGAGCAAGAGATAGGTTTTTTTGAACATCAATGGTTGTCATCGATGGTTTTAATCCACATTTGATCAGTGTTACTTAGACATGCTCTCCGAAATGCTCTGTTCTGTGTTAAAATGGCGCTATACTACAAATGTGTTGCCAAAATCTAGAAAAAATAAAAGGTTTCTGTGCAAGGACACTCAAAGTGCTCACTGGTAAAATATTCAAAATTCCTACCACATAGGGTGCGAGATATTCATAAAGTCCAACATTGAAATACTGGAATCACATTATCGTATAATAACAAATACATAGAAGTATATATATATATACATATATATATATACTGTATGTATGTATATATATATACTGTATGTATGTGTATGTAAATATATATACAGTATTTAATTGAAAGTGATATTTTAAAATAGACTCAATCCACCTCAACAGAACGCACACTTCCAGGTACACATTTGTCCCCCAGGCCTACACCATAGGAAGGTGTTAGTCAATGTGCATGACCTTGCATAAACACTCGCCATAAAAGTTAACAGAGGATTTGAAGTGCTCCAGCTCCGCCATGAATTTGCTGATGACCTCGCCAGATCGGGACACTTTTAGTGAGGCCAGCTGTGGGGGGCTTTTGGCCCTTTACGCAGAGCAGAACGATCCATGCAAGTCAATGGAGAGGTCTACGGATTTCACCATCATATTGCACACTGTGTCTCCCTGGGGGGGGTAATGGGTATCTTGAGTATCTCTGCAGTGAACTGTGTCGGGGTAAATGGACTTTGTTCCAGGCTATATGCATGGTGGATGTACTGTAGCTGTCTGGGCCCTGCGGATAGGTCAGCCTCCTGAGTGACATGCCGTTGGTGACACGCCCACTTAAGACACCAAAAGTGTTGCATTTTTGCTTCCATTGAAATGCCTTACACCTTAGTCTTTATATGAAGCCTATAGCTGGTCATACAGTAGCTCAAACCACCAGGCCCTGCAACTATGACTATGAGCAAACCAGTGAGCAGACCTTTAGCCTGCATAGGAACATGTGCAGTGCCTTAATCTTCGCTGGCGTTATTATTATTATAGTTTGCTCGTTCTGGATGTGGAAGTGTGCTGTCGGCACGGCATTGGCTGCGGGAGCTGAGTCGACTTCCCTTTGTGCGTGACTGGAGGCTGTTTTCCTCATGGTTCTGTCTCCTTATTGGTTCTCCTGATACTGTAGGTGCAGTATACAGTACGAGAGTCGAGCAGTCATGTTGGGTAGGGATGAAAATCACTAACGGATGTAGGGTGATGTGATCTTCTGAGCTAATCTTATCCTCGGATACACAAGGCCCCCAAGCTTTGAATAAATCAAGAGGCCAAGCTCGCCAGGCCCTTTCCCCTGCCTTCCATTCTGTCCGGTTTGATTCTCTTTATTCCGTCCAAGCTCCCACATGTGCCCGATATATCACTTAGACTGTATCACCTTCTCCCTTTGTTTACCATCTCCTAGGATAGCCATGTGGAATCCTCATCTTCTTCTTGTCCAGCGTTTTACAAGCAACCAGTTACTGGGCCTAATGGTTTGCAGCAGCAGGGCTGCTTGCACACATGATATCTTGAATGTAACAATCAAAGAGGCATGCAAGATGTTGGTATTTCCGCTGGCTTACAGCTGTGCCAAGGATTCCAGATTCAGAAGCCATAATCTTAGTTAAGAACATAAAAAACCCTACTTCAAACAAACTAACATCGCGCAGACATGTATCACTACGTCATTGACTTACTAAGGAGGCCATGCTCCTCGAGTAATTATTTAAAGCTGTGTTGGATCACTTTTTTAATGTCAAATATTAACTTTTAATTGCTAGTAAAAGTAAATATGCCTGGCCAGGGAAATACTGTAGCAACTTTGGCACAGTAAAAAGAGCTGCTATGGTAACGCTCACTTTCTGCTTGAAGTGAAAAAAACACATTTGTGAGAGAAATCAGTTAAAATAATATTAGTTTGCTATTGCCTGTTATGACCATACGTACCCACATGACTATTCCAAGTTTAATATGCTTGATGTATTGACATTGATATGTTCACTATTAAAACAAATTAGTCTTGCCTAAAGTGACGAACTGAAAATAATGGCAGTGCATTTATGTCACCTTATATGTCATTGGATAGCTGTGGGAATCCTCTCACCTGTGCCATGAGACCAATAACCATTGACGAAATAGATCTGTTAGGGGGAAAGATCGCTACATCATTCTTGTCAGCCAATTGTTCATCTCCAAGTGAGCTGAAGCGTATTTTGTCATGGTTACAGAAGCACTCTCCCTGCCATTGTGAAACCTGGATATCTCTATGACTCTGTGCCAACCCTGACAGATGTAGAAATATGCTTTGGGGTTCCAATGTTCTGTCTACAGGAACACACTGCACTGTTTAAAGCCTGAAGACAATTCTGTACAGCCCCTGACTTTCAGTGCATTGATTTTGTCACGTTAAATAAAGCTTTACTGTATGTCCAAACATAACACAGTTGAAGTTAAAACAGCTGGCGTAAATACATACACAATGTCTTTTAACCTTCTTTGTCTTTATAGTCTCTAGATTTGGATTATTACTTACGCTAGATAGTATATCAATCAAATCGCATTAAGTACAAGATGAGACCAGAATTCTCACTGGGCAGATTAAAGAGCATGATTTGCTAAATATTAACTCAGTGGGAATTTGGACCCGATAAATATAAAGTTATTTTTGTGTCTAATCCAACAAATGTTCCCCTAAAGCTTTAATAATTAATCTTACAGTAAGATATAAGGTTTTCTTCACACTTATTTCATATGCTCCTTTGCTCATCTATGAAATAAATCACTGCAAGCCAACTAGCTACATGATGTAAAACACAACTGGTTGTATTACGATGAAAATCTGAGGCAGAGAATGTGGTGAATACTCCCTTATGACTTGTTTGCACTAGCCAAATTACTAGACCATGTCGCCAGTCAACTCAGTAGAAGGTAGAAAACAAGTTTATAATACTAATTGTGGATCACAAGCAAGGACATAAATTACAGTATATATACATATATATACTGTAAATGAGTACAAAAATTAAAATAATAACCGGGTGTGGTGTTGCAAAGTTTGGTAAAATGTACAGAAGGTACCATATACTTTAAATTATGTAAATAATTTTTTTATAATCCAATCATCTGGATTTACTCAAGTCTCATAGGAGCTACACTCCAAATGTTTCTTTTCTTTCTGATCCTAGCAAACAGCTTCTAGAACAAATCTACAGTAGCTTCTCCTCTGCTCAAATGAGAATGTGCAGGGCGTGTGGGTTCAGCACCACTGAGATGCTCGGGCCTGCATGCAATGTTTTGCTGCCATACACCCTTTTGTTTATGGCAAAACAGAAGTAGATTATGTGAACCTGGGTGCCACGAATTAGAGGAAAGGCAATGTAGGGTTTTCCATGAACTTGGCTACTTTAAGCGTTGTTTCCATATAACAAGCGTTGCTTGTTACAATGGAAAAACAGGACAGCTTGTATGTATATCAAACAGCATGTGTCATATTAAATGAGACCATTGTGCCCGGATGGTGGCATACAATATTTGGCTTAACCCACTTTCATGCCCAAACGGATGTTGTTAAAAAACATTTGATTTAAAAATGTTCATCCTTTAATAAGACTTTATTTTTACGAGTTCAACCAGTGCAATAGGGTGTTTTCATTGTTGTCTGAGATACGGATGCAATAGGAGGCAGTGTAGGCGTTTTTAAGCAATACGTCTGGCAACTCTGCTGTTACTGTTCACTCAGGAAGGCCTTCCTGATCGAGAACCCCGCTAACTCCTTTTTTGACTCCCTTGATTCCCTATTTGGAGCCAGCCTCAAGTGGCCATTTGTGGTACTGCAGATTTTGGCACTCATTGCACAGGGTTCATTATCTCACCACCGGAAGTTCCCGCTTGGTGTAACCGAGAAGCCCATGTCCGGCAGCCGCAGGTGCTCGTTGTTATGTAGTGGGGGGGGAACGGTGCAATAACTGGGGACAGACTCTTTCTCAACGGCGGCGTCACGTTCGATCAGTGTGTCCTGGCTGTGGGGGCTGCTCGCGCCCCTGTTCAATTCCACCAGGAACATGTGGAACTGCTTTAGGTCTCAGCCTAACGATTGGTGTGATTGACAGCTTACAGATTTGAATACGAAATATGAGCGCGAGATAGCGAAACATAGTGTTTATGAAAGAGCCAACGTACGTACACTGTATATCATTACATCATTTGAGAGACCACAAAAGGTTAGTTCAGACATATTATATCTTTCCCACTGGTCCATAAGAGATTGTGCTCACAAAGTAATTCGATGGTGTGTGTCGGTAACCGCCAATGGGTCGGGGAATGATTTCGAGGGGGGATGGGCGGGGATGGCAAAATAAAAAAATTCCAAAATTACTGTTGTGTTAAATGAAATTAAATGTACATGCAATTGGAATGGTTGTTTCTCATTTATATTTATATGTTATGATATAAAAAGTAGTGATTTATTTGCGCGTGAGAGACGTGAACAACTTCTTTGTGAGGGTCGTCGCTCCAGAAAAAACATAGAAGCCCACTGCCTCTCGATGGGCCTGGCTTCGCCATGCCTCCTGCGGTGGTCCATGGAGCTGTCCTGCAGAGCTAATGTGAACCAGCTCCGCGGCAGAGCTCTGCAGAGTAACTTAAGACACCCTCCTTCCCTCATTTCCAGCTTGTGGTCCGGTCCCAAACAGCCAACAAGCACATTTCCTCCCAGTGATCTGACACAAGTCACAGCTTGGTCAAGTGTTGGCCGTCTGATTCCCTACTCGGGTCTCTCACAGGTTTTACATGAAGTGTGATGGCGGCTTGGGTTTCACTCTTTCTAGGCACATGCAGGAAGGGGTTACTGGAACTTCACGGCTCTGAGTAAATATCTTGGACATAATGTCAGGTCTCCAAGTGTAATCGTCAAACTCAACTTCCTCAATCCGCTATAAAGATGGATTAATAAAATGTTCAAACGCCCCATCATCTTAAAAATGGCCACATTGTGAGCCCCCAGTAAAGCGTTCAAACTGGGCAAACTGGCAAGACGACTTTAAAGAGGGAAAGTCAAGTTGGAACAAGACCACTGCTCTGCAAAAACACAGCTCATATAGACTTCAAAACAGTTTTAAGAGCCAATCGCATTTAATGACTTCCTAATTTGACAGGCCATCTCTCAGCTACAGAAAAACTGGATATTAACACACCGTTTATGGCCGATGATGTCAGGGTACGAAACTAACGGATCCTTTCTTGAAATAACAAATCTAAATCTGAAGCTTTAGAACTTTTAAAGCTCTGAACTAGTGAAGGGAATGCTGTGTGGTTATAATCACATGTCCCACCTCCAGATTCAGAGTGGAACCAGAATTAACTATATTTTCCACCATGCCTATATACCTCTGCCCAGCGACAGCAGATGGGAAACGCATAGGAAGCTGTTAAAAGCTTAAGCAGGCCCATGCAAAGGGTCTTCCCGCCGCGGATGGTCCTTCAGTCAGGACCTCAGTCAGGACCTCAGAGGTGTCGGGAGGCCTGGCACTTCTGAAGAGGCACGCCTGCTAAACAGATAAACCCTCCTCAGCTCCTCATTCAGCTTCTGTTACTCACCTCCTATACTAAAAACCACAAACCCCCCCCCTCCCCCCAACACTCCCACCCGGTTTAACGGGTGGCTATTTGCTTACAGCTCACAGCCCAGGTTACAGGGTAAAGGTTAAAATGCATGCAGCACCTGTCTTGGTCAACACTAATTAGAACAAAGTTACTTTTTGTTGGTGAGGAAACAAAGCAGAATTGGAACCTTTACCCGTTTTTACTCATTCTGTAGAAAATGTAAGCACACTCACTTAAACTGTGATAAATGTGTAATTGTTCAACAAAGCTGTCTTATCTCCATTGTGTTTTGCAGGGGATAAAAAGACCCAGTTATTCAATTAAGCTGCAGCCCAGTTGCATTTTGCTTTCATTTATGGATGTGTTTCCTTCTCTTTGGGAGAGAAGAATGAGACTCTGCGTTGAAGGGAAGGGTGAGAAGGGAGAATGACTGACTATACCTTTAATATTGAGTCCTCGCGGTGACATTTGCTGTAAAATAATCCATTCCTTACAGACTGGAAACATTTGTCTTTTTATCATCCTCCATTCACTTCCATTGTTTCTCAAATGGATACTTCAAACGAGCCTACAAAGCTGATCATGGTCTCCACATGTACGGTAGTGTGTATTCTCCAGTTACCCCGGGGCTAGTTCCTGGCCTTATCGAGGGGAGGAAACCACAGAGTCCAGGGTTAAACAAAAGTTAAATTATACTTTAACCAACATGAGTGGAATGACAAATCATTTCTTATAGTGTATATACATTTCTTACAGGTGCACACACACACACACACACATGCACGCACGCACGCACACACACACGCACACACACACACACACACACACACACACACACACACGCACACACTGGCACAACCTGCCTGCTTTCGCACACAATTTATGGTGAAGCACACAAGGGAACCTGAAACCACATTTACTGCCAACTGCAGTGGAGGAATGAAGGGACCCATTCGGTTCAGATACACTATTTGTTCAGCCTTCATTCCACAGGCCTCTGGATCCATCATTTACTGAAGTCATCAGGCCAAAACAATATACTGTACTTGGATGACACATAGCACAGGCCATCTCTATTTATCCACTCAGTTGTAGTATTGACTGTCATTGCTTGTGGTTGCATGGTTGCAAATTTGTTTGTAGGAGTTTGTTTTGGAAAGAGGAATGCAAATAAACAAATAAATGACGTGTAAAGGTGTAATGTCTGACGTGAACGTTTGGCTCTGCGGCTGCTTATTCTGATTTGACTCTTTTTTATATGTAGTGAAAATACAAACGTCTTTTAATATAAACTCATTTGTTATTGTTTCTATATTCATTTCTGAAATAAGTTGGCCCTTGACAATGACAAAAAAAGCAGCAATAAACTGTTGATTTTCCTATTTGAAGTGATACAGCCCAGGTTCAGCTTGTGTATTTTTTGTGCTATATTGAGATGTGCACTAGAAACAAGTGTCAGTATGTTTTGCTTTTCCATGGTAAAGCTTGGCTTGTGGGTAACCACATCTTTAAACACCCAGGAGGGCTAAACTATCTAGTGTAGCAAAAAATGTAATGACATCTAAATCAATGAGTTTCAGTGACTGCCGTTGTTTTAACATTTGCCTGCTTCTGGTTTTACTGCCAGACAGATTTTGGCTCTCCTCTTCCTTCTACCGAGACTTAGAATCTGCACCAAATGTTTCACATTACCCAGTGTGAAAACCCTCCTAGTCTTCAGTTTTTTCTTACAAGTCCATACATCCGTGGAAACTTGATATTTCATATTTCATTCTGGTTTGTGGATGTCATTGCAAGTGGACGCCAGTTCACATGCAATGTGCCCGATCGTTGCCTTTGATCAGCCTGACCACAACTAATTGGGGATGGAGAACAAATGAAAGAAATATCAGTAGATTTCATGGGAATTGTCAGTATGGTCTAAGCCTCCTGGCTTTCCCATTAGCATTCAATATAGTCAATAACTACTTTTACGAAGTCTGTTTAATCATGTAGTTTTGCGAAGAAAGTTTCTTGGGAGGGAATGTTCAAACGGAGTGTTAATGTATATAAGGCATGCATAACTTTATACAATTGTTGTCATAATGTCCGTTTGAGCTGCATTAATGACCACGAAGATAAGACTTTTTCATTCTTACTCTAAGCAGTACTGTAGCGCTGACAATCATTTTATGAGACACCCCGACAAACAACACGAACAGAACAATAACATTTACTTTGTACCCCTTTAAAAGGGTTTTACAGTGACTCTGTCTAGTTTATAACAAGTGATCCCTATAATAAAGTGACCTGCTGCATACATCTTCCTTGACTCTGTTATAAATTGCATCTAGAAACATTATCTGTTAACCACAAAACCCACATATGTTTTTAAAAGGCATTCACAATAGAGAGAGGAATTTTTCTGGCAAACAAAATTCATTCCATCGACCAAATATCAGGGGAAAGACGTAAAAAGAAATTTAAAGCTGCATAAATGTTCCAAGTGTTTAAGAGTGGTCAAGGAATCCCAGGGGGCCTATTGAGGAGAGGGTCTTTGTTCCTTTGTACAGGATGTAACCTTGCAAGATGGTTTCATTCAATCTCGTGCTCTGACAAACCTTCGCTTTCAATATCTGTTTCACCAGAGATCTTAGCAGAGCTTATCACTGTGGAAACAAAAAACTCCTCTTTTTGACAAAGTGGCTCTCGCCCACCGTTTTGGCGAGCAAACATGTCAATAAGCAAAGGTATGTATCAATCTTAACAGCGGGGTAACCTGAAAAGCTTCGGGGAGCTTTTCTGAAAAGGGCGGCTAATTTTCCGGTTAGGAGGGCAGGTTAGCCACGGTCCCAGCAGCAGGTGACTGGATTGAGGTCATGATGTGGTCAGGGGAGGGGGGGATGTGTGTGTGTGTGTGTGTGTGTGGGGTGTGGTGGGGGGAACCCTGGCATCCACCGCGGTGAGAGAGGCGGAAGACATCAGAGGGGTCTGCTACAGTCTTGTGCTGCTCTTCCTCTCGGGTTCAAGGTGTCGTTTCACGCCCGCAATCGTCAAAGTCTCCTCTGCTGTGGAATCTTGCGCGTGACAGCAGGATGGATTGGCTTGTCCATGATGGAGGGCCATTAGGTGGAGATAACTGGGTAAGGCTGGCTGCAATGCGTGCAGCACAGGGCTAATTTGTACCGCCGGTGTTGTCTATCAGTGGCGTGCCATCATCACGTTATCAGTCCGCATATTATCTTATCCCTCGTGATGGCCTTCATTTTACCGAATTATGCCACCAGACGGCGCCATCTGATTGTGTATGGTTTTGTGTGTTTTTAATTGTTACTGGTGTGTATATTTATTTCTTTATTCATTATTTTTGTTGTTTTATGTGCCTTTTAACCCTCCTGTTGTCCTCGGGTTTCAAACACACACCTTGTTGTGCCAGCAGTGCACA
>JAODUG010004604.1:0-10473 GCA_027564795.1 Aphredoderus sayanus
GGCAATTTAATGTATTCCCCTCCCCCCAAAAAAATAAAAATAATAATCATAATTAAAGCAAAGTTACAAACCTTAGCAATAAGAGAGAGACCTTATAAATCACAGATAATCAAAAAGTTTATATTAATTATATTAAAAGAATTTGATCTGTAAAACATTGATCTTCTCTATACTACTATTTACATATATTCACAGTGATTTTTGTGCATTTGAAGGCAAGCACCCCCCAATCCCCCCAATAAAAGCCTCAGAAGGTTCCCTGTCATCTCCTAAATAAATATAGCTCACAAGCAGCACAGCTCCAGTCTCATTTTGGTATGGAAAATAAATGTACTAATAGATTAGCTAAAAAGGGTGCCAACAGCAAGGTCAGGTATAGACAATGGAACAGACTAAAGATGCCAACGCCCACTGGTGGCGATGTTCGGCAGCGCGTCAAGAAATACACTCAAATCTGCAGACAGACATTCAATTCATGTTTATGCCATGGACGGTCAAGAAATAAGCGCATTATAAAAGCACTACGTTCTAAAACTCTGGCGTCTCTTGACACGTGTTGACACCTTCAATGGGCATTGGGCTTAAGGGGCTATGTAAATAACGTCCATCACCTATAATAGTGCAAGAGGCGCAGCGCATTACAACAGGTCAGGTGTTGTTGCTGTGCAAACGGAAAATGGGATGTCCCTTGTAACTTATCACACTGTAACAGACCAGTAAAGTCTACCTAAAAGAACATAATCAAATATTATTTATTATAGGCACGAATGGGTGACGATTTAAAAAAAGTAGACCAGTAAAATGCTAAAATAATTCCCAATTCCATTATACAGTAGATCCTTTCTACTGAATTATCTTAAAAAAGGTGCAAAAGTCCTTGTTATTCTCAAATTTGGTCACTGCATGAATTTATTATTCTCAAAAAGGCAATAGTGGCAAATATGCATCTCACTGAAGCTTTCAACAACCCAGAATAAACAGCATAAGAACTCTGCATAATCAGAGGCTAGGCTGTATGATCACAAGGTGTATCAAAAAGGTCAGATACCACCCTAACTAAACCAATACACCAGTTTCCTCATTAGGCCTATTAAGCTATCCTACTGTAGCACTTAGGTTTTAAAAACAGCAAACTATAGTGTAAAATGAAAGCATCACCGCTGTCAACTTGTATTTACCAGCCATGGGACCTTTTTACTCCACATCTCATAAAGCACGTACAAGCAGGCATTTCAATTAAAAAGGGACATAGTATCAGTAATTGTGTATGAAATATAAATGGCTATATAAAATAACCTATTATTTCATTGTTTAACTGACCCTTGACTGAAATAAACTGGTTCTACCTGCTAATCTTGGTACTGGAATCGCTAATGATGGCATTTCTGGTTAGACACTGAAACCAGCCCCTGGAAGTAAAGAGCAGCGCATGGGTAGGGCACAAGGAGATACGTGAGCACTCAGAAAGTCACAGATCACTCCTGTTTTCTGGGAATGCAGCCCTCCATCTCCAGCACCTCGGGCCAGCCTTCATACTTGTTGTTTTCAGCGCTGTTCTTCATGTGCTGCGGAGGTAAACAACACAGTGGTTGGTATTTCAAGATAAGGGCAGGCTACTGTTCTATTTGACTCAGCAGTAGTGTGAACCTTCTGGGAACTCAAAAACCTAGGCATAATTTTAAAAACTTGAATGACAAACTATATTTCTCAGCCTCTGTTGCAGATATAAACATTAAACAAACCATTTGAGAGATTACATATTTTTCCTGTCTGTGGAAATGATTCCCTAATTTTCCGTTCTCTTTCCCGAAGTTGGGCAAACTCTCCATAATCATCCTGCTCAAACATGTCTCACTCAGCGAGCCTTAGCTAGCCTCTGCAGTTCCTAACACACACAACATATCATAATCTGGGACTGAATCTTATAATTCATGGTTGTGTTTGTCCTCAAATTAACTTTTTTCAATGCCATAGGATGCTCCCTCAGAAGCTTTGCCCAACACACTATCCCATAGCTGGGATAGGGTTGTGTGGTGCATTCTGCACCACTTTGTTTGGATTCCCATTTTCAGAAACACAGCTCTGGACCGGGGACCGTGCGTAGACATTGGCTTAGCTTACAATCGCCGACTACACCTTTAAGTGCACAAATATGGCACTTAATGGGTTAAGTACATCCAATGCACACATGGGTTAAATAATTTCAATTCAATTTAAAATGAAAATAACGCTAATAGGCCTATTAGGCAATTAGAATTAATTGGCCCAGTTACAACACAAGCAAAAAGTAAATGTCAGCTATGGCTTATGTGAAGCATTAATGTTAGTAATGAGAATTTCTGTCAACTACGACCTACCACATGTAAACAGACAAAGAAGAAAGAATCTTAAATATTTCATTTCCCATGTTTCCCTGTAATACTAAGGGCTCTATTTTAACAATCTGGGCACACAGTCTAAAGCAAAAGGCACAGGTGCTTCTAGGGCGTGTCCACATCTACTATTATTAGTTTAACAATAAAAAACGTCACAGTGCCAGGCGCATGTTTCAAAAGGGCCGTCCTTTCTTTAGTTATTCACGGGTGCATTGTGGGCGCACAATACATTACACCAATTAGAGTGTCAGCTCCCATTTAAAAAGCCAGACGCGCTTGATATTGGCAGATTGATATTAAAACAGAGGAATTGCAAAGTTGTAATAAAGACAACTTTTCAGCAGAGGCTTATCTGCTCCTTTGCGAAGTGAAAGCACATGAGCAGCATCAATATATGTTGATGTAAAGACTAGTAATCTTTCGCACTGTTACTCTTTATTTATCCTTTTGGTTTGTGCTTGGGCATTCCTGCGATTCTCTGTGTGTACTGTAACTGCATTGTGCACCTGCCATAGGTGCTACCAGTGACACCCGGCCAATAGAGGGCGCTGCCCTCCCTGCTGAAAAGTGTTTTAGATTTGTAAAATATAAAATAAAATATTTTTCCAAACAGTAACTACTACTTTTAAGCATGACTGAGGTAAAAATACATAACAACGTGTATATATATATATACACACACAAACTGTTTAAATGTTTAACGCTTGGTTGCTAGCCACAACGGTTTGTTGTCACTGCGTACACACCGAGTCCACTGCCGAATATTACGTCACGAAAAACATACGAATGCTCAACATATTGCCGCTAGAAAAAGAGCCCATTGAATATAAGGTTCTGTCGGTGACACGGCTATGTACCGGGTTTGGTACCATTACACACAGTACTACCATCCAACCAAAAGTTTTCCCCAGATGAACAAGTGAAGAGAAAGCAAGCAATCCTTTCTCTTCAGTGAATCATTAACTTTGGTTAGTAGAAAGCATGTATTGTATTACCCTGATTCCTGCCTGCCTTTTTGTGGTGCTGGTCTGGTCGTGCATTGGCAATATGTTGCTGCTGGATCAATGTCTATACCGGTAGCCTACTGTAGGTGGTTTGTGGTGTCGGTTTGGTTGACGTGACGACGAGACGTGATAACTAAATGTTAGGGATGGATGCTTATGTGTGGTCTTAGCTTCAGTGGCGTTGTTTAGCACTTTGCTGAACAGGATTTTTACTCAATGTGGCCATAGGCTTGTTACTGTATTATGAACTCAATTTCTTTGCAATCTCTGCATATTGGATTCTTAATTGGGATGCCCGGTGGTCTCTCTCTCTCTTATCTCTCTATCACTCTCCCTAGTAAAATCACATCAGACCAGTAGTAGGCTACAACTTTAGACTGTTTGATTTAGATAAGGCTCCACTAGCCTATTGCACTCAGACGAACACACGCCAGATCTATCCACAACAGTGCGAATAGCATAAAGCATTTTCTCCTCAGGTAGAGGATCATGTTACCGGATAACTAGGAAAACATTAATTTAACAGGCTACCTAAATTAGATCGATTTAACAGTTGAAACATTAGCAATGTTCTCTATTGATGCTCATGGATGCAAGTTCAGTATAGTTGTGCACCTACAGTATATGAACCAAACCAGCGGCATAGGGGCAGCGACTGGCAGACTTTAGTACAGGTTTTTGTTGGCCAATCACTTTCCGCTGCCTCAAGATAGCAATGCGCAAGTGCATTTGCTTTTTAAACATAGGTGCTGGACAAGAAAATTACAACTGTGTTGGTCTGAAACACTTCCATTGTTATTTACCAACAAAAAACAATCAGTTCAGGCCTAAGCTTGACTAGATGCACAAAGAAAGAGTGGATTTTCCAGGCTTATCCAACCAATCATTTGGTAGAGGTTGAGATTTGACCTACCTCTTCAAAGGGACTCTTAGTCTTGATGCCTTTCCCTCCTACAAAGATCCAGTTATCCCGGAAGCCAAGATTGGTGATAAGTGAGCTGCCCAGATCAGCGATTAGCTTCCTAGCCTCCTCATTGAGTCTAGCGAACAGAAACTCAAGTCAGATGCAGCTGAACACATAGCATAGTGCACATAGTGACATACTCTTCAGGCAGGCGACGTGGTTACTTATTTAATTTAGTTGATAGGAATGATTATAGAGATTTAGTGTTTTATGAATTGTATTTGCATTTTTGGTGAATTGTGAGTGACCTTGGGTGATATGAAAGGGGCACTCTTTTATTTTTGTAACATTTTGACAATAATAATTAATGCATCAAACACAGACAATTAATTTACATTGTTTGATGAGGTGGTCATTAGTTTTAATTACCAATGATATACATTTGCTTCTGAAACAGCAGTGCACTATCTGCTGTGCACTATTAATTAGTTAATAAATATAAATCACATTTCTTCATGTTCCATATTCAGAAAGCTAAGTACTGCCCACCCCTGGACCACTTATGCAAATGATAGATTATCAATATTGTAATAAGTCGTAAATGGGTTCTCCTTACTTGGTTGAAGAATCATCAAATGTGGCCATCATCACCACTGTACCTTCTCCAATTTCCTTTAGAAACTTAATAAAGGGCTCCACATCTACCAGAGACCACAACCACCTGTTACACATGGCGCATGCTTCCTCAACATTCAACATTACACAAAAAAAGGTAATGGAACACCCTTACCTCCTGCCCACATGTCAAAGAAATCTGTTTTGATAAGATCCCCCGTTTTCCCTATGGTTGAAAACAGAGTCCACATTAACTATTATCATACTATTTTGTTTATATTTTTAGTAGCAGTTACACATTAGCCCTATATTTTGAACTAATAGAAAGATGCAATGGTTTATTGCAATCCTGACTTATGAAAAATGGTCATCTTTGGTTAACAAACGGGAAATGGGAAGACTTCAAACTAAACCTAAATAAGTGGTTACTTTACTGTGATAATGATAACTAATGGCAGCAATTTAATACATACCACCGGAGACAGAATACATACTACCGGTAAAGACCATAGAATACATATAGTACTACCGGTAGAGGCAGGAGAACACATTACTACCGGTAGAAACAATGGAATACAACTGGTCACCACAAACTCAAACCAGTGGGAGGACTAATACGGATGTGCAGAATGAGGAAAGTACAATATCCGAATGGGAAACCACATTAACATTTCCCAAATACTGATTTTACATAATGTGATCAAATAAGCAGATCCATATTTGCATTACATTACCATCCACCAGAGCAATGTTGATTCCTCTCCCCACATTGTTCTTAACTGCACTCATTAATCTGAAAGAATAAACATTGTACAGTGAAGCTAGATGTTGTAATATGGGTTATTTCATGCAGCACGTAGGTTTATGGGTGGAAGACACACCTTCAAAGCATACTGTATGTACAATAACTGGGAAATGTTTGCCATTACATGACAGCATGCAAGATACTGTAGATCCGGCCACCATTTTGCAACATTACTACATGAAATGTACCTTGGTGTATTTAGGGCTGAAACAAATATAGTAAATGTTATATGCGTGTAAATTGACTCTGATGTGACCTCTTTCGGTAATATGTAGAGCTGCACATTACAAATACTGGTACTATATGTTGGACTGTCAAAATACATCCAGCATAATCACATAAAGGAAAATGCTGTTGATGTCGGTATTATTTGAACCCATAACTGAAAGATAAAGCAGGTCTGACAGCTATACCACAAGAAAGGTGAGTCCAACTGTGGAAAGGTGTACACCTGTATTTGCTAAGGTCTCATGTGACTGGAGTGAATGCAGGTGCCTTTCCTTACATGGTGTCTTCCAGGCAGATTTTCGGGCCCACCACACTGGCTGCTCCACTGGCCATCTTGAAGGAGAAATGACTGGGCGGACAAGGCTTGGAAAGCCCACACTTGTGCTTAACGGGCTTGGTAACTGAAGAGAATCACAAATATGCTAAAGAACATTCCACACACAGTCTGGGCACACCCACGTAACACGTCATTCTAAAACACTACACTGTACACATAAAACGGTGGCAAGCCGGTAGTGCTATAGAGTAAGTTACGTAAACCTCACTTTGACACCTCAAACACTTTAGCAACAGATGCATCTAGTTACACACACACACACAATAAAAAATACAATATTTCCTCTATTCACTTATTTGTTTGTTCTCTAATTACATAATACAAGTGTACTATCTTTTCAACACATTGCTTACCCTGCCTGTGTTGTAAATGGAAAATAAATGCATAAAAACTAGTAGTAGTAGTAGTAGTAGTAAGTAGTTTTTTGATATAGAATGTTTTTGTGGGAAAAATAACTTACAAGTTTCTTCCCCCGAAGCAGACCTTGCTAGAAAATAATGAAAACAACCTTAAGTTATTTCCCGTATTTTGTATCTAAGTACAATGACGTGAACAAAAGCTGCATCTCTCTTTCCGCCAGTTTATCTCCACTAGTTTGAATTTGTGAACACATTCTCTCTTCCTTATATGACATAATGACACAAGAACTACTGTTTGACCAGGGGTAGCTAAACAGCAGTCTGGAATGAAGAGTTTTTTTTTCTTATGTTTTATGGTTTGAACTTTTGCATTACTTCATTGTAATTAGTGGGACACCTGGAACAGTAGTCTTTGAAGGGCTGGTTTGTATTCAGTAGTGGCTACTCGTTCACATGCTTAAAACCCGCCCACTATCCTCTGGGTCAAACTGACCCAAGGCACTACCTTGTTGCCAGCAGAAGGCACATAAATAAAATAAAATAAATAAATAAATAAATAAATAAATAAATAAATAAATAAATATATACACATACATA
Source organism: Aphredoderus sayanus (assembly GCA_027564795.1). Lineage (NCBI taxonomy): Eukaryota > Metazoa > Chordata > Actinopteri > Percopsiformes > Aphredoderidae > Aphredoderus > Aphredoderus sayanus. The sequence goes on from JAODUG010004604.1 coordinate 7,225, forward strand.
CAATGTTTAGGCTTGTGTAGTTCTTTTTATTGTCATTGTTGTTTGTATTTATTTCTTTATTAAGTATGTATGTTTTTTCGTGCCTTTTAACCCTTAACCTTTAAAGCCTTGGTTAAGCTGTAGACTTTGGATTGGCGACTTCTATCTGCCACAAAGAGCTAGTGCGTTGGGTCAGTTTCACCCGGAGGACAACAGTGACACTTCTTTCTCTCGGCACACATGGAAATAAAGTTATAGTAACGCACAATCACAACCTCTTCCAAGGTCCTGTCAGACACAACGTAAAATCATTTATATCCATAGATCCATTATTTCCAATAAGTCTACTGCTTTTCGCTGTACCGAGCGACATCCCGCTACTGTACAGTGCAGTAACCAGAAGCAACATCCACTTTGTTAAGGATCTGGTCACGAAGACTGATTCTTTTTCGAAGCCAAATGCGTTCTCTCTGCCTATTGCACGCTGATGGCCGGCGAGCGATATCGGTCAGCTCATTTATATTTATTCACCACAAATAAAAAGTTGAAATTCATTCAAAAAAGAATATACGCAGGTTCGCCTACATATAAGCGATATGCCGACTTAAAGTATGAATGTTAATAAACTACTTACCAAACATGTCGACCACTTTAAAGTCAGTGTTAATCTGCAGCAATTCGAATGCCAGAAACACAGCCATGAAGAAGGCAGCCAGGACCACCATAAACTTCACAAAACCTTGACGTGTTGGCAGAGGGATAACATTCTTGACTACTTCATAAAGCATGTTTAATATCACGCAAAAGCAATACATTAAGACAATCTTATCTATTGCTTACTTTTCATATTTCCATATTTAATTAAATGTACTGTTACTACTTACCCCCGGGTCTTAACATGATGACACTGTAGTCAATGGTGCACTATTCACAACCTGCATGGCATAGGTATGTATACACGCTTAGTAACTACATGCTACGTCGCTACAGAGCTGTATTATATTAGGGTAATTTCCTTAGCTATGCTAAGGAAATAGTTACTGGAACACTGATTTAGAAGACAGGCCTGTATGCAGCCGGTTTGTTGTTACAGTATGTAGAAACAAGAGCTTACACTAGTGTACAAACCTGGAACATTAAGTACATATATACTGTACTGTATGTTTATGGCCTGACAACATACAAAACCTAAAATCGTCCTTATAACATTTTTTTTAAATGAGCCGAATGACACGAAATATCGCTGACTTAATATTCTTACCCGCTAAATTCCACCGTATTGACTCCTGCAGTTACAGTACATATGCATGACGTGCTATGTAGTGTGATCTTATGAACCATAACAGTTAATACTTCCTCCTTTCTTTCTCTTCCTCTCCTCTCAAGTTGGAACAGATGACAACATAGGTGTACGGCTGCCACCTGCTGGACGATAACGTATGTCATGGAAGAAATTAGCCTAAAAATCGCTCATGGGCATACACCATGGCATACATACAGTTAGGCACATAACAGATGCTGTTTTGCTTCCCTTATTGACAGAGCCCATATGCTTATAAGATAGTATATTGCAACATTGGCTAAATAATACATACAATACAAAATGTATTTTGTTTATTGTCAGAAATTGTGAAATAGCTATCCACAGAATCAACATTAATGCAGTATATTAGTTACGTAGGCACATTTTAACTGAATTGTTTTTTCTTTCGTTTTCACAATTAAAAAAGCAGTGCAAAACAATTGGGACCCTAGTTATAGTGTCCCTCAAATTAGAAATACAAATAATGTACACGTGAAAAGACTATTGTGGACACGTTAAACACATTCAAGTCAATAAATAAGTACAATTGATGTTTGAATAGATCAATGAAACAACTTGACAGGTGACATGTTAGGTTCTGCATTAGACACGTAGAAAGGCCTCCCTGCTTGCAAAACGACAGCATGTCTCTATCAATAAAAGCATTAGCAGGAGATTGGACCACGTTCAACTATTCAGAACAAACATTTGACAGTGATTTGTAAAGGCAGGCGCTAGGAGACAACCGGATCACCTCCACGCCAATCAGAATAAGAACCATACCGGGACAATTACTATTGGCACATTTGTAGAGAGGCTGAGCTCGGATAATCAGGATGGTTTACTAAACGTTTTTTCAGCAACAGAACCGAATTTGTACAGTATACATCTGGAAAATGTATCTTGTCCATTGCTGTGCTTCATTCAATAAGATCCTATAAAACAAGAACAATTCACACACAATTAAGTAGATTGAATAAAAATGTTAAAAACAGTCTTAGAAAACTGTGTTGCTGCAAACAGATATTACCTCGTCTGAGTCCAGATGGAAAGCTGTGCCATTGCTACTCGTGCTACTCGCAAGATCGACTGTGATGGCGTTGTCCTCGTCCTGAATCTGAAGGTTGGAGAGGCGATATGCAGGTGCCCTGTAGATGCAATGAAACACAATAGATTCATATGGTTCGAATGTGGCAGTGCAAAAAGCTATGTAGTAGCAGAGCACACCATACCCTAGTCTCGCAGAGCAAGACCCAGCACTGGCTAACTTCACCAACACCTGCCTACATGACAGGAGAGGTATTTTGATTGATATGCATGACGACCAACTACATAACATCGACCAAATCAGATGTTACATTTATATTGAGGAATTAGTTGGGAAATATACAACACAAATCTGGCCTGTAAATATGTTAATATTGTATGTAGGTTATGGTTACTGCTTAAAATAAATGTAAAGACTGAAACTACTAAATAAAGCACTGCACTGTAATTCTGGCACTGTTAAGTGTAGTCTTGCGAGTAACAATGCTATCAGCCAATGAAAAACTTTCACTCTACTTCCTGATAATGCTGACTGTCTTACAGGGGCATATGTGTCAGATGTTCAACATGTTTTGCTTACAGTATGTGACGTAGTACTAATGGATGGAAGAGGCAGAGACTAAGGAGAAGTCATCGAGAGCTTGACTAGCACACAAACACATGCACAAATGCAAACATGCACCACTGCTTCACAACTGTACCTTAGTTTGGCTCTAAGCTTGGGTGACTATACAACACATATGATCAAGCCAATAGGTTGTGAATAAACTAATTCAATAGTGTTTACCTGTTTATATTCCCCACTCTTCTGACAGCAAAAACAGCTAAAGTGATAGCCACCAGGACGACAATTCCTGCTCCAGCACAAACCAGTATCAGTACCATCCTCTCTCGCTGATAGACACAGGAAACAGTTGTTA